>JARBWK010000008.1:36245614-36467516 GCA_030556195.1 Anolis apletophallus | reverse complement strand
ACCAGAGGTAGGCGTGGAGGCGGTTTCCTCCCACTTCTGTTTCAGTCTAGGAGGGCCCCCTCCAGACGGGTTGTGGATATGCCTCGCAGCCCATGATCTTGGCCTTTTGAAGGGCGGAGTCCTGGCCTTGCAAGCTTGGAATGACATCTGTAAGATTTGTCATGTATGGCCACGGTACGCGCCACATGGTGGGCAGTCATTCCTCGCCTCTGGTGGTTAGGAATTGGGACATTTAAAAATGTTGACGGTCAGGTAATGGGTGAACCGGGCCATGCGCAAACCACTTGCAAGGGGTAGGGGCTCCTACATATTCCAGGGATAGATCTTGCTTGGCAGGCCTCACCTTTACAGATTGGATGGAATCCATCGGTCTGATATCCAATTCATTGTTTCTTCATGATTTAATGGGAGGTGTTCAGTTATTATTAGTCGGCTTGGTGGGGGATGGGAGCTAAATAGGACATTTGCTCCCAATCCGTGGTGTAAATAGTTTAGTTATTCAAGGGTTTGTATACACTTAAGGCACCCCTTAAGGGTGCGGGGCACTATGCAAACACTCACCTAGAGGTTAATTCTAGGGGTGAGGTGATGGTGAATGTCCCAGGAGCGGGGAGAGTCTAGTCTCAAAAGTTGAGAGATTTCTCCTGATGTTTCCCTTACGGGTTGCCCGAGTTGAAATCTACAGGAGACCCAGGTAGTATGCCTGAATAGCTGAGGGGTAAACTTTAGGAGACGCTACCTCAGCTTACACACACCAAGTTGAACTGACACCAAAAAGTTAGTCGAGTTACAAGTTAAATAGGTAACTATTCAATAAAAGTTGCCCAAAATTTGAAACCATATATTTTGTGTCTGTCTCGTTATTTCGGGGGGTTGGAAGACAATACACTTCACCATTCAACAAGTTGGATGGTGGAGCAATTTTGTCTCCTCCCTCGGAGAAGAGATTACAGTTAATGTGCAGAAGTTACTGGAAGGGAGGAGGGGCTGGCATAGGGGGTTGCCAGCCCTCTTTCCCCTCATTCTGCAAGAGAACATCGCCCACCACTCCCGCCCATGGATAGTATAATAATGATTGCTCAAATGGTTTAACATTTGGGGTCGGATAGGAATTCGCCCGCGAGGTTTTGCCTATCCTATACTGTCTATTAGGGGCTTAGATGGAATGGTCGGCTAGTAAACTAGCTAACCGTAAATAGTTCAGTTATTCAAGGTTTGTATACACTTAAGGCACCCCTTAAGGGTGTGGGGCATTATGCAAACACTCACCTAGAGGTTAATTCTAGGGGTGAGGTGATGGTGAATGTCCCAGGAGCGGGAGAGTCTAGTCTCAAAAGTTGAGAGAGATTTCTCCTGATGTTTCCCTTACGGGTTGCCCGAGTTGAAATCTACAGGAGACCCAGGTAGTATGCCTGAATAGCTGAGGGGTAGACTTTAGGAGACGCTACCTCAGCTTACACACACCAAGTTGAACTGACACCAAAAAGTTAGCCGAGTTACAAGTTAAATAGGTAACTATTCAATAAAAGTTGCCCAAAATTTGAAACCATATATTTTGTGTCTGTCTCATTATTTCGGGGGGTTGGAAGACAAAGGCCAATTGTCCTATCTTCAAACAATCAGACAAAAGCTTGATATGTGTGAAATGCCATTATCTTTTTTTAAAAACTTTTCTTGGTGCAACTGCACTGCAGAATTAATGCAGTTCAACACCACTTTAATTGCTATGGCTCAATGCTGTGGAATCTTGGGAGTTGTAGTATTATAAGGTCTTTATAAGAGTGCTGGTGCCTCAGAAAATGATGACTCTCATGATTCCATAGCATTGAGTCATGGTAGTTAAAGCAGTGTCAAACTGCACCCTTTGTTTTACTGAAATTCTTACTACAACTTATGCACCTTCCCATCCACACGAGAGCATTTTCACTGCTGTTTACTCTAGAAATCTCCAGAGACAAAAACAAGTTTTATAGCCCTGGAATGAACTTGATAAAAAGACTCTCTCTTTCTCCTTATTGCAGCCAGAAAATTTCCCACATATTTGTTGAGCTATAAGAAAAACAAACCAAGAGAACAGCCACTTCAAGAATGGCAATGCTGCAATCCAATGTCTGTTTACAGCAATCATTGCCAAAGGACACCCGCTTGGATTGCCTGTTGTCAGAGACAAAGGCAAAAAAGGGGAAGATAAAGGCTCTTTATGTTTTGACATTTAATGCTTCTAATAAGAGAGAGCGAGAGCTGAATGGGTGAGGGAGACAGGGAGGGATGCTTAAAGCCGAGTCACAATTGTCCAGTGCCAAACTACATTCACCCTCTCTTTTCTTGCTGGGATGCATCCAAGCAGCCTACAAGACCAGTTTAACCCAGGTTTAGACACATACAATACCTTCACCTGAATGTCATGATATTATCTCCAATGGGAAACTCTAACTCACCTCAATGATAATTCTATTGCATTGTTGTTGTGTGCCTTCAAGCTATTTCCAAATTATGGCAACAGTAAGGTGACATTATCACAAGCAATACTTGTTCAGAGGAGGTTTTCCCTTGTTCCCCTCTGATACTAACTGTGTGTGACTTGCCCAGTGTCACCCAGTGGGTTTCCATGGCTGAGTTGGTCTTCAGAGTCACACGCCAGCACTCAAACCACTACACCACACCTGTATTAATTTGCTTTGACATCTCATCGCATTAAAGCACATAGACATGTTCGATGAGTATAAAAGCATTTATGGTTAGTGGTTACAGAGTCAAAAATATTCCACAAAACTTAAAGACCCAGAACCAGAAAACACATGTTCACAAAAGTGGAATCTTCATTTTAAAGAGTTATCAAACCTTTTCAGTCTCAGAAACCAACATAAGTAGCCAGGGTACAATGCATCTTGATTTAGAAGGGTTCAGAGAAATCATGTGCAATAATTTCCCACAGCAGCTGGGAAAATAGCTTGAGTTGACTATGACTATGGTTGGGCGGAATCAGTTTCTTGGAGGGAGAAAATAATTAGACTAAGAACCTCATCAAAGTAACTGCTAGATTCACCACAGATTGTGGCGAATATGTTGGGGCCCGTCGGTGGGCATGGGGAAGCCCTTGCCCCTTATTCTGCATCGCTTCCCTCTTGCCCCATCCCACAGGGGAAGCATCCACTGCCCAGCTTCCCTCCATTGTTGCCAATTTCCACACGGGAAGCTCCCCATGTTGTCACAGCAGTGGCATACGACACTTCCTCTTCACTTTTACCACGGAGCCCCACTAGAAATAGTCTGACATCGTGGGATAGGAGATGGCAGACTCCATGGTGCCAGTGAAGTAGGACCATTGTACACCACCAAATTTAGTTCAATGTATTGTCTAAGGCTTTCATGGCCGGAATCACTGGGTTGTTGTAAGTTTTTTGGGCTGTATGAAGATGTTCCAGAAGCATTCTCTCCTAACGTTTACCCCGCATCTATGGCAGGCATCCTCAGAGGTTGTGAGGTCTGTTGGAAACTAGGAAAATTGTGTTTATATATCTGTGGAGAGTCCAGGGTAGGAGCAAGAACTCTTGTCTGTTGGAGCTAGGTGTGAATGTTTCAATTGGCCACCTTGATTAGCAGTTGATGGCCTGACAGTTTTTAGGTGTGGCTTGTTAGTGCCTGGGGGAATCCTTTGTTGAGAGGTGATTACTAGGCTTGAGAAAAATGAAACGGAAATTAAAAGGATTCGTAAGAGATTCGTATGTAATGGGACTTTTGAGGTTTTACGTATCGCTGCCCCGAACCAGGAAGTAGACTTCCTTTTACGGTCCGTGAGGCCAACAATTTGCGTTAGGATCGTTAGAAATTCTTAAGTATTAATTAATTAATTATTGTACTACTCACTTCTCCCTGTCTTCTCCCCCTCATTTCCTTCCCGCCTTCATTCAGCTCAGCTTCTTCTTTTTCCCGCATTTCTATGGGGAACTGGAAGTGACGCTGCTGTTAGGTAGGCAATGCATTCTGGAAAGTGTAGTCCTCCAGGATTCCCCCCCCCCCTCCTTCTCTTCCCCGTTGCTCTGCTGCCATGCATGCCCCATCGCAGGGGCCTGCTTCACACACACACACACACACGCGCGCTTCTCCTCCTCTCTCTCCCGGCGCTCTCTCAGATGCTTCTCTTCCCCGTTGCTCTGCCTTGCCCCATCGCAGGGGCCAGCTTCAGCCCTCCAGGTACGTGTTTTGGACTTCAACTCCCACCATTCCTCACAGCCTCAGGCCTCTTCCTTTTCCTCTTAGCCTGGGCAAACTTGGGCCCTCGCTCCCTCAGGATCGGGGTGAGAGAGAGGCAGCGAGGAGCGAGGGGGGGGGGCTCCTCCTCCTTTTCTTTTGCTGCTTCCAAGAATAGAAAACCCCCTCCCTCCCTCCCTCCTTCCCTCCCTCCTTCCTATTTGGAGAGTCCCATCTAGAATTCAGTGTGGTTTATTAAAGTTTTGGCCTACAACTCCCAGAAATCCCAGCCAATTTACCAGCTGTTAGGATTTCTGGGAGTTGTAAACCAAACTCATCTGAATGCGCATGCTCTGGCATACAATTACTAACGATTTCGTTAGTACTTAAGTTACATTTCCGAAATTTTTGGGAATTTTTTTGTAAGTCTTTGATATACTAATTAAAAAAAAATCCCCCATTTGATATAAGAATCACCATTTTAGGATTGTAAAACATGCCTAGTGATTAGGTGTCCCTGATTGTTTCTTGCCTCGAGTTCCCCTGTGTTTGAGTGTTGTTCTTTATTTACTGTTATAATTTTAGATTTTTTTTTAAAATTTAGTTCATCCGATGAGGTTGTATATATGAATAAGGTTGGTTAGAATATAAATGGATACCAGGTTTCTTTCTGGCCATTAGACTGCCAAAATGAAGTTGTTGGCATCAATAGATCAAATGGGGATTCTCCTTCTGTCTCTTGCTGCAAGAAAGGATGTGTTTTAAGGGCCTTGCTTAGTGTACAACGGACTTATTTATTTACTCTACTTGTATCGCGCCTTTCTCTATCACAAAGAGGACTCAAGGCGGCTTTACATATGGCAACTATTCAATGCATTTGAACAACAAACAGTTAAAATGCATTGTTAAAGATTTAAAATTAAAATTGAAATGCACATCATGATGAAAAATCACGTCATGAGAACTACAAAGGTATGGCATGTGCAGATGGTTGAAGCCCCTCTAGTGGCAGCCTTATCTAAAACCACATAGTTAAATGGTGTGCATGACTGAGATGTGGTTATTCAAAAACCCGATTAAGAAACAATGACCTAACAAAATGTGAAAACCTGGGATAGGTATCTGGTTCATTCCTTGCAAGGAGAAAAATACCATTATTAGCACCTTTAGAACAAGCAGGTTATCACAACAGAGGTGAAGAAGTGACTCTGCCTTTTTGATACTTATCCTTTCATATTATGGGTGTATTAATTGAGACGCTACAGCATTTTATACCACCGAAGAAGCATGTGCTCCTGTTTCTGCATGAGGTTTATGTTGTTTGATAAAATATATAGGCCATTTGTTCCCTCAACTTCCAATCTGTCATCCCTCCCCCTTCCCCCCTCAGTGCACTAAATCTAGTTTTTTAAATTAAAAAGAGTTTTATTGCTTTTAACCATGATCTTTTATGATGGAAAGCAGCCAAGAAAAACTGAATGATGCATCGGCATCCCATTTCTATTTTGCATAAATCACCAAAACTGAGAAACATGAGTGGAGAGTGTATATGTATGGTGAATGTGTGCAAGAGAGATGCTAAGAATGGATCGATCTGAGCCCAGAAACAATCCTGATGAGCAGAAAAAGCAGCTGAAGCTGAAAATAAATCCTTTTGTGTAGGGAAGGGGGATTATAGGATTAACTTCACATGTTTTGGATCTGAAACCATTTTTGTTTTATATCATTACAAGCCTTTTATGGACTAATTGAGTGACGAGGGGAAGAGCAGTAGCTGATTTCTCCCCCTTTAAACCATGATTAACCTAGTTTTGTCTGAGAAACAATACCCCCAAATTATGGCCCTGGTTACATTTGTAAAATTCATGGCTTTCACTGTCCCTTGTGAGCATTAGAGGCTGTAATCAGGAGTTGATTTGTAACTGAATAAAGTGGCATGAGAAGTTCTTCTTGTGTGTCTTCAAGCCATTTTTAACTCATGGTGACCCTAAGGTGAACCATTCGTGGTGTTTTCTTGGCAAGACTTGTTAGATGGAGGTTTACCTTTGGCTTACTCTGAGGCTGAAAGAGTGTGACATCCCAAAGGTCATCCAGTCAGTTTCATGGCTTAGCAGGGGTATAAACCCTAGTCTCCAGAGTCATTCAGTGCTCAAACCACTATCCCATACTTATGAACAAACAACTCTCTATCAGTAGGTTAAATAGTTAACCCCTTCGTTGGCGCCCCCTTGTCGTGGGGGAGAGGCTTGCGTACCCTAATGAAGTTGTGAGCTATGCTGGCGGTGGCATAATAGTTACCGATAGTTCCTCCCATACCACACAGGTCACAACCGAAGGGTCTGCCAAAAAGTGTCAATGGACAGGATGGGCTCTCTAGCCTTTTGGCAACCACCCTAAGAGAAGGAAAACTCTAAGTTCAAACTCGGGCAGATGGTGCTCGTCTAACCCTGTAAGATCAACTATCTAAGAAAAGGTAACTCTAATCAAACCTACCACCTGAGGACCTCACTGCCACCGTCCAAGCTTGCTAGGCCCTGGCAGATGAACCTTTGGTTTAAAGGGTGAGGCTAGTTCTGTGCACGCTGTGCTCCACCAGAAAAATCCATTGCACAGGCTCTAAGGACATATCCAACTTCCTTAGTCATCAACGCACTTGTAGAAAGCATGGGATGTGTCCTTCATGAATCTTCGTTCGTGAAGAAAAGCCAAGAAATAGTGAGATACTGCATGGTCCAAGAGCCAGCCAGTGATCTTATAACTATAGTTTCTAGCACTTGTAGCTCCAACATTCTCATTATGAAATTTATTACATAGCCCTGCAGAAGTCACATAGAATTGTATCGAAAACTTGTTATCTTTGTGGAAAGTATGCATGGCATGTCTTTTGATTGTTTGACAGTTCCTACCCATCTAGTGCTCACTTACAAGTTGTTTTCTATTTTGTTTGCTTAACCTCTGGAATAGCTTTTGGGAGTCTTTATATATATATATAACTAGCTGTACCTGGCCACGCGTTGCTGTGGCAAGGAACAACAGCAACATCCCTTCTTGCCTTTCGTTCTTGCGCCCCCCCTGTCTCCCTCATTCTTCAGCTCTTTCCTTCTCGCTTTCCTCCTTCCTTCCGTCTTTTCTTTCTCTCCTTTCCCCTATTCTTTCCTTTTCTCTATCACTCCTCCTTCCCTTTCTTTCCTTCCCTCAGTTCCCTTCCTCCCTTTATTTCCTTTATTTTTCTCCTCCCCTCACCAGCTTCACCCTCCTTTATAGACTTTTATTAACTTTGTCTTTGCTGTCTAGTCTCTTCTTCCTTTCTGTGGTACCTTTTGCCTTCCTTCCTTCCTTCCTTCCTTCCTTCCTTCCTTCCTTCCTTCCTTCCTTCCTTCCCTTTTCCCTTCTTTCCCTCCCTCCTCCCTTATCTTTCTTCCCCCCTTCCCTCTTTCATTCCTTGGCTTTTCCCCTCCCTCCTTTCTTCTTTCCTTCCTTCCTGTCTGTTCACCTTCCTTCCTTCCTTCCTTCCTTCCTTCCTTCCCTACCTCTTTCATGCCTTTTATTTTTTCTGTCCTTTCTGCTGTCTCTTCTTCCTTCCTTGGGTATCTCTTTCCTTCTTTCCTCCCTAAATTCCCTCCTTCCTTCTTTCCTTCCCTTCTCTCTTACCTTCCCCCCTTCCTTCTTTCATTCCTTCCCTATTTCCCTCCCTTTTTTGTTCTCCTTCCTTCCTGTCTGTTCGCCTTCTTTCCTTCTTTTACCTCTTTAGGTCTTCAGCAGCCAGTGCCACCACCAGCCATTCCCCGGTGGCAGCGCTGGCTGCTGAAGACCTAAAAGGAGGAGGGAGACCTGCTGTCTTCGCCAAAGCCGGGGCCTCGGTTGGTGTCACGGCCCGGGCTTCGGAGGCCTCGGCGGCAGCAATCAGCCCCCCCAGCTTTGGCAATGACAACGGGCCTCCCTCCTCCTTTTAGGTCTTCAGCAGCCATTCCCCGGCGGTGGCGCTGGCTACTGAAGACCTAAAAGGAGGAGGGAGGGCTGCTGTCTTCTGCGAAGCAGGGGACTCAGTTGGTGTCGCAGCCCGGGCTCCAGAGGCCTCTGCGACACCAACCGAGGCCTCGGCTTTGCTCCTTTTAGGTGTTCAGCAGCCAGCGCCGTCACCGGGGAATGGCTGGAGGCAGTGCTGGCTGCTGAAGACCTTAAAGGAGGAGAAAGGGTCACCATCCTCACCAGAGCCGGGGCCTTGATTGCTGCCGCGGAGGCCTCCGGAGGCTGGGCAGCGGCACCAACTCAGGCCCTGGCTTCAGCGAAGACAGTGGGCCTCCCTCCTCCTTTTAGGTTCTCAACAGCCAGTGCCACCGCCAGTCATTCCCCCTCTGGCCACAGGAGACTGGGAAGCCAGGCCAAAGCAACAGTCGAGCTGCGGGCCTTTGGTAAGATGACGGGCCTTCTTCCAGTTTTCTACGTGCTGGCAGGGGGGGGAGGAGGGAGAAGTGGTTTGCGTGCACAGGAATGAGTGCCATGCATGCGCTGTGCTGTTTTAGCGTGGGGGTTGATGGAAGTTGTAGTCCCATTCATTTTTGGTAATTTTGACCGTTTTGTTTTATTTATTTATTTAGTTTTTCAGGTGGTAAACATACCTCTTTCCATGGGTGGTTTTGTGGCCTGATTTTGTGTTTGCGGGTTCAGTGGTTTTGCTGTCTATAAGCTCCTCAGCACGGCAGCTCTCTTTATATATATATAGATGTGATATGTAAGTGGCTAAAGGGATGGACAAAAATTGGGTGCTTGAGTTTTCAACTTAGGCAACTCCTAAGTATAAGAATGCAACTTACCGCTACATGCAACTATACATGCAACACATATTTGACTGATTGAATGAATGATATCCTGCTTTCTCCAAGTATTGGGATGGAAGGAAAATGTCACCATAATTAGAGTACACAGCTTGGTCCCACATAGAAATTATTGTATGTTCCTGATGGTAGCTTTGGGGATGAGAGTTTGCTTGGGCCTGAGTTAAGCTCAGATGAGAGGCCAGAGCTGTTTCAGAAAAAGGTTCACAAGGCCGCATTCTTGAGAGGAGCCCTTCACAGCCTTTCCCAGAACAACTGTCTGAAGATGATTTGTCAGGTGCAGAAAATAATAAGAGCCCAGAGAAAGTTGATAATAAGAGCTTAGACATAAAGCAAAGTTTCTGTAAACAGAGACAGAGTCTTCAAAGACACCGACAGTTCATTCAATTACTGCAAAAGAACGATAACAAACTCTTTTCTGGTAGCAAGGTCAAGAGAAACATTTTCCTTTCAATTTTGGAACCTGGAAAGCTTTATATTGATGCATGGGGAAAAGTTGCCTCATTTGGGTCAACATTGGAAATTGATCATGGTCTTGTTTTCAAGTGCTCTTAGTTGCATGTACCAAGTTCTTGCCAAGCTCCAGTTTTGTTTATGAGATTTTTTTTCCTGCTGCCTAGTTTCACGGTTTCAAGTGCCTAGTTTCATTGATTTTTATGTACTTTTGGATCTTGTTTTCGAGGATTATGGGCTATTTTACTTGTATTGGACCTTTACAGTTTTTGCTAAAAAATTTTACTGTTTGTGCCTACATATATTCTTCAATAAACTGCTTGCTTATTTTACGAAGCTGGTGTGGTGTTTAGGGCCAGAGGTTTTCCTGCTCTGCGGTAGGACAGAAATAGCCTAGATAAGTCAGCCTGAGTTTTAAATTTTTTGAGAAAAGATGTTTTCTCAGTCCCATTACCACCACATGTTACATATAGTGGGGGCACATGAGAGAGCTTTCTCATTGGCTGCTCCCAGGTTGTGGAATCTTCTCCTACGGAGGTTGTGTTGTCCTCCTTTCTTATCTCTTTCTTCCAGCAAGCACAAACTTTTTAAAATTTAGGTAGGCTTTGGTCCAGCTGGAGCATATGAGAATGCATTAGCACATTGCCCCAACTGCTGTCTATTTCATGTGGATTATACCATGTGGTTTATCACATCACTGATGTAATAAGCTACTAAAATGCCATGCAATAATTATTTCCTTCCACACCTACCTGCTTGTGAGCATGATCATAGGAATTGATATGGTTGTCAAACTCATGGTGTTTGTGGTACTGCTTGTCACATAGTTCACAGTAGAAATTAGCCTTCACATCTTCCAGAGCTCTTGCTGCTGCTTTTTCCTTTTCAGCAAAATCCTGCAAAGACAGAGGTAGAAGTCTTGGTTACCGATGACTACTAATATCCTATACTTAATTATGAATGTGTAACAAGGGCACATCTACAGTGTAGAAGTAATGTAGTCTGACATACTTTAACTTCTATGGTTCAATGCTAAGGGATGATAAGAGTTATAGTTTTACAAGGTCCTTAGCCTTCTCTGCCAAAAGGCACTGGCAGTTCACCAAACTACAAATCCCAGGATTCCATAGCATTGAGCCATGGCAGTTAATTGGTGCAGAACTGCATTAATTCTGCAGCAGGAACCATTGTGTTTCCTCTTCTCTGATCTGTAGGTCAACAGATCTACTTAGCTCAATGTGGATGCCACTCGCTCTTAAGGTGGGCTTGTAAACTGGATAATAGTACCACAACTTTCAGTGTTCAGAGCTAACAAAAGTGAAGCAGTTACGAAAACGTGCCTGCAATACAAAATGCCAGCCTATATTGCTCACCTTTCTCCCACAATGATCCATGGTGGCTGGGGCCATCATTAACCAGGCTGTGGTGACCATTCAAACTTACTAATTGACCAGGAGGATCATTGCACAATTAAAACTTGTGTGCTAACTGTGCCCGTTGGAACACAATACATCAAACATCCCGATTGTGGAAAAGAAAAAAGTTCGGATTATTGATGTCGCCATTTCAGGTGGCAGTCGCACTGAGGAAAAACAACAGCAAAAACTCAGCCATTATCAGGACCTCAAAATCAAACTGCGTAAACCAGTACAGGTGGTCACAGTGGTAATCGGCACACTGGGTGCCATGCCAAAAGATCTCAGCCGGCATTTCAAAACAATAAACATTGACAAAATCACAATCTGTCAACTGCAAAAGGCTACCTAACTTGGATCTGCACGCATCATTCGAAAATAAATCACACAGTCCTAAATGCTTGGGAAGTGTTCAACTTGTGATTTTGTGATACGAAATCCAGCATATGTATCTCATTTGTTGTGTCATACTGTGGTTTTTTGTCAGTAAAATAATAATGATTGTAACAATCACACTTGCTTTAAACAGGCAAGGGTTTCTCCTACCCTGGACATTCCACTGATATATATACACTCCACTTGCTTCACTGCCAACAGATGCCAGCCACAGATGCAGATGGAGAGAATGCTGCTGGAACATGGCCATACAGCCCCATACAGCACCAGAAACTCAGAGCAACCCAATTTTTAAAAAATATTGCATAAAATCAAATTCAGTCTATGTACATAAGGTATATACAAAACTTAACAAAGTTCTGGTTTATACTTGGGACCCATCTCCAAAATTATACATGATGTATGTATGTGCCAATACTGGTATCTCAGAATCCAAAATCCCAAAAATGCTTCTGGTCTTAAACATTTTGGAAAGGGGATACTCAACCCATATTTTTATTCCCAGGGAGGAGCTGTAGTCCAGTTTTGGCTACAAAGCACCTAAAAAGTTGTGAAAAGGTGGCGTCGTCGTTTGAGTCAGCCCCAATCTTCAATGCAAAACACTGAAACAGCCAGGCCTCAAGGTAGATGGATGACTCACTGCCTTGAAAATGCACTGAAAATTCACTTCAGGTAGGTTTTCAATCCTAAGCAGCTAATGCAAGCTTTTACTGGACACGAATCTTTGCTGGCAGATTAAAGAAACATTTACCCTCTAGACTAATTACTCTTCCAGCTGTACTTAAATACTGCACTTGTCAATGCAAAAGTACAAGAACACAGAAAGGGAAACATTATAATGACAGGATGTTACAGTGCAATGATTATGGCCTCTAATCCCCTTATCAGCACGCCATACAGTTAAGAGCAGTAAAATGAATGCGGGTGAACATGCTGAGGGGAATAAGCCAACCCTCCCAGGAATAGGAGGTAGCAGCTTTGCTAGTCCTGCCAATGAGCATTTTACTTTTCATCCTTTTCAGCAATCATGTAATAAAAGTTTATTTGTAAACACATACACACGCGCACACACACAAATATAGACAAAGGCATTTGAGTCCTTTGTGCCAGCAGGAGTGCTGACCGAAAAGTTGGTGGGTTGAATCCGGGGAGTGGGGTGAGCTCCCGTCTATCAGCTCCAGCTTCTCATGTGGGTACATGAGAGAAGCCTCCCACAGGATGGTAAAACATCTGATCATCACCTGGGCAATGTTCTTACAGATGGCCAATTCTCTCACATCAGAAGCGACTTAAAGTTTCTCAAGTTGATTCTGCCATGAATTTTTTTAAAAGCTGAAGCAAGAACTATGAATGTTGACAAGGTAGAAAATAAAGTCATTTGATTTTGGTTGTAGTAGCAGCACTAACATCAGAGCTAGGACAACTACAACTAGTCCTCTAAATCCACAGATTCTATGCCCACCGATTCAACTATCCATGTCTTGAAAATATGTTTAAAAATCAAACCATCAAACCTTGATTTTGCCATTTAATTGCCTGAGTCCAAGCATTATGATACAGTTGATCTTTTGTATCCATGGATTCCACCATCCATGACTTAAAATGTTAACAAAAAATACAAAAAGAAAACCTTGACTTTGCCATTTTATATAAAGGACATCTTACTATAACATTGTATATACTATAATGGGGCTTGAGCCTCCATGAAATTTGTTATCCACTTCCCAAAAGTTAAGTAATATTTGTCAAAACTTGGGAATATTATTATTTTTGAACTGCTGTTCCCAGAATATCAATCAAATATAGTTTTAGCTGCACTGGCTGGGAGTTTTTGAGAGTTGTATGCTCTGTCCAAAACAAGCCAACTTGCTTTGTTCTCTGCTGTTGGCACATGCAATCTATCCATTAATAGCAGCAGCATCAAATTATAATTTAGCTTATATTTATTGGTTCATGTCTATCCTATGATTGATTGTACACACTGGTCTGGCAACTTTGCATATCACCTGAGTCAAATGAAAAGGAAAAAAAATAATGAAATGCTAGTATCCACATATTGACAACACTTCAGAACTGTTAATGATTTAATATCTATTCATCCATCTATACATCCCAGTATCTGTATTTGCACACACACCATTATCATAGGCCAGTGTTTTTCAACCTTTTTTGAGCCACGGCATGTTTTTTACATTTACAAAATCCTGGGGCACACCACCAACCAAAATGACACAAAATGACACTCTAACACAGTAATGCATATAGTTAATATGTTTTTAAATGTATTTATACACTCAGTGTGAAACCTGGGCCTGTTTCGATGAACAAAACATATATATGACTTCCTCTCACATATTTATACATGGCTATCATGTCTTCCCTCAGCCTTCTCTTCTTCAGGCTAAACATGCCCAGCTCTTCAAGCCGCTCCTCATAGAGCTTGTTCTCCAGACCTTTGTGAAATTTCATCCTGAGTGAAACTTGCTTCCAGTTAACTATGGATGTTGTGAAGCTGTTATAAACAGTTCCTTTTGGGGGGGAGACAACTCTTGAAAAATCCAGTAAAATAGTTTTTTTAAAAAACCATTTCCAAGCGGAGAGGCTCAATTTGTTTCTTGGAAACCTGTGAGGGGGATGTTAGGAGGGGGGGAGAGTGCAAATTTCCCACGGCACACCTGATGATCGCTCACGGCACACTAGTGTGCCACGGCACACTGGTTGGGAAACACTGTCATAGGCTATCACTTGTGGCCGAGTATAATTGCTTTCCAAGTGTTGTGTCTTTCCAGCATGTCCATAGTTGACTGTAGAGATCTATTCTTGACCTGCATGTTCTTCTGCAATGAGAACATCCATTTCCAGATGGAAGGTAGTCCCGGTCAGGGTTGACTTGATGCGCTTTCCTCTTCACACGTTTTTCCCTTTTGCCCTCCATTTGTGCCTCTTCAAATTCCACAGCACTGCTAATAACAGCTGACTTCCAGTTAGAACACATGAGGGCCAGAATTTCCCAGTTCTTGGTGTCTATGCCACAGTTTTTAAGGTTAGATTTAAGCCCATCTTTAAATCTGTCCACCAACATTCTGTTTTCCATTATTGATTTGGGAGCATAGTAACTGCTTTAGGAGACGGTGATTGAGCATTCAGACAAGTTGATGGCAAAGGAGCATCGCTTCAATGCTGGTGGTCTTTGCTTCTTCCAGCACGCTGACATTTGTCTGCCTGTCTTCCCAAGAGATTTGCAGGATTTTTCAGAGGCAACGCTGATGGAATCATTCTAGAAGTTGAGGGTGACATCTGTAAATGGTCTACTTTTCACAGGTGTATAATAGGGTTGCAAAGACAATAGCTTTATAAACAAGTCTGTTTCATTCAAAAACGCTGCACTCTCAGAGCTCAGGTGGTTTTGTATTTCAGTGTTGATATTGACTTTTGTGAAGAGGTGGCTGCCATGGTATTGGAAATTGTCAACATTTTCTAACACAGGAATACAATTTTACAAAAATTGTTCTGATGTAGGAATGTTTTCTTACAAACTTTCCCCCATGATGTATCCATGCAACCTCATTTCATATAAACTTCCACCATATCTTTAAAGACACAATGGGAACAAATTTTCTCCACATATTGCTATTTACAAGGAAGAAAAGGCTCCTTTTTGTAAAGTTCATGGTGCACTCGTGGTGGAACTTTCTCCTCAGAAGCTCTCCTGGCACCTACTTTATTGTTGTTTCAAGACCAAGCAGATATCTTTTTTCTCTACGACTGCACGTGAATATAGAAAAAGAAACATATGATTTTGATGTGTGTTTTTAATACTGCTTCAGGACTATAGCTCTCAGAGATAATCCGTATAGCAGTTTAAGTACTGTATGGCAGAATTACAGCAGTTTGACACCATTTTAAATGCCATGGCTCCATTCTAGAAATAATTTATAGTTTATTGTGGCACGAGATAGAAAAGTGTAAACATTTCCTAAAACTACAAAACTCTCAGAATTCCAAAGCACTGAGCCATGGTAGTTAGTTAATGCTATAATTTGGCAGTGCAGATGCAGTCCCAGAACCCCTGAGTCAGCATGACTGTTGTGGGTTTCCAAAAGCTATATTCCTAAAAGGTAATGTTCCCAAGCTGCAATTTTATGAATCTAACACTTTTAGCATTTCCTTTTGTGCTTACATGTCATTTCTTATATTCTTGGGAATGAGAATGCAGACTAGTATCAAAATATGTATGATGAATAAAATTAATCAATCTTGCTGAAAATGACTGTTTCACATGCTCCCGTTTTCTGTCAGCTGCCTGTGGTATTTCACTGTCTTCATTTTCTCCCTGTTTGCCTTCTTTGGGGGAATGCCTTGTTAAAATGTTATTACCATGGTGTTGTCATTTTTCAGTGCTCAGCACCTTCCTCGGGGAAGCTAAATCCCTGACTAGATGGATGGCTGCATCTCTGGTGAAAACACAGGCAAAGGGACAAACATTATGCTACGGCTCCATGCAGTGCACAGCCTTAAAGTTCACACATAACAGCTATGGAGGTAAATTGCAGGACAATTATTGCCTTCTCTCCAATATATCTTTAACTGAGGCAACAATTACCTTCTTGGCAGTAGAGACCCATTGGAAACCCGAGGTCTTGCAGAGTGAATGGAAACAGTACAGAGTCAATCTTGGGAAGGTTATTTTTGGCCAGAATCCTCCTGCCAGGCTATGTGGTTTGGGGCGCCTGGGGATTGTAGTTCAAAAAGTTATTCTGTCCAGCATTGGCATTTTTTTTCCATGTCAGGAGTGACTTGAGAAACTGCAAGTCGCTTCTGGTATAAGAGAATTGGCTGTCTGCAAGGATGTTGCCCAGGGGATGCCCAGATGTTTTGATGTTTTACCATCCTTGTAGGAGGCTTCTCTCATGGGGAGCTGCATGGGGAGCCGGAGCTGACAGAGGGAACTCATCCACACTCTCCCCGGATTTGAACCTGAGACCTGTCAGTCTTCATTCATGCCGGCAAAAGGGTTTAACTAACTGCTCCTCAGCATTGGCATAGGTCATGGATAAGAAAAGCTGTAGTGCAACACCTTGAAGAAGCCATAGTTTGCCCACCTTCCACCTAGCATGAAGACAGGAATATTGCAACCTTGCCCCATCTTTAAAACACTGGACAATATGTTTTATACTCATGAGAAGAGCAGCATCTTAGTATCATGGATTTTCAGAATAGGAAAGGTTCTGGGAGATTATTTCATCCAATATTTGATTAGTGTGTACATCATAATATTGGTGGCAAATCCATGTCTGTCCAGACTCTACTTACTCAAAGTTATCTTCAATAATTGAGAGATCACAACTTCTGAAGGTAACCAATTTTTAAAATTGTATTTATATACCACCTTTCTCACCCCAGGGGAGACTCGTGGTGGTTTACAACATACCAATGGCAGAAATTCAATGTCAACATACAGTAATTTTATTTATTTATTTATTTTAAAAAATTGTACCCCGACCTTCTCACCTCCGGACTCAGACCGGCTTACAGCAAAATTCAATGCTATACACATTTAAAACATCATATTAAAATACATAAAAACAGAAATACATAAAAACCACATTGCCATTAAAGTAAGACAATTCTATTGCTTTTCAGCTCATATCGTAATTAAGTGCTTCCTAGCATTTATCCTAAAAATGCTTCCCTGTGACTTTATTTTTTACTCTTGGAGCTAAAAAAGAACAAGTCTCCTCCAATTTGTTTGCTAGGTTTTTAAGATGATGGCATGCACAATAGCTGGTAAATCCCAAACTTCAGCACAAGGCAGTATTAGTGGTTTCTACTTGATTCATATTACCACCACTTCCCCGCCTACAGTTCTGGGGTCACCACTTTCTTGTACCTTTCTATCCCCGAGTTGATTGTCTCTTGAAAAACTGTAAGTTGAAAAAGTCCTGCTGAAAAAACCAAACATGAACTCTGACCTGAGAACAGCATGCTTTGTTGGACAGCTTGGAAACCTGAACAATTACCAAAGGTTTCTGATTCTAAGATAAATAGCTGGTACCATCCTGAGCAATCATTATCTATTATCTCCTACTCTTGGAACTCAGTACAAATCTATTCTTGGCACGGAATAAGTCTGGTAACTAAGACGTGTTGTATTGAAACCATTACTTCCTTGTGATATTCTCTCATTCTGAAGAGTAATGTTCACAGTCTCCCTCAACAATCCTTGATAGCAGGTTGGCTAGAAGGCTGCTTTGTGTTGCTTTGTTTGGAAATGCTGCTGAGAATCCTGTGAAAGTTACGCCCTATGGGCACTAGATCCCACCTGATCTTAGAAGCTAAGCAGAGTTAGCTTAGTTTCCACTACCAATGAATACCATGTGTTGAAGGCTATATTTTAGAGTAAGGAACTGGCAAAACCACCTCTCTGTATTTTTTGTCTGAGGAACTCCTATGAAATTAATGGGATTACAGCAAGAGCCTTTCCAGACAGGGCCCATATCCCAGGTCATGATGGATTTTTACCTGAGACATCCAAATGATGCCTCAGGTAAAAGCAAAGTAATTTGAGAAAAAGCAGGTAAACCCTGCTTTGTTGCAAATTATTTAGTTACCTCATTATATCTGGGCCTTTCTGAAAGGCAAGGTTCTATTGAGTTTTATTGGATTATGTTCTTTTTTACAGCCCAATTAACTTCTTTGGGCCCCATGGTCCCGGAGAAGCGAAGAGGACACCCACCCTCGTCCCCATCCTCCCTAAAAGCTTTAAAAATAAAGGAAAACTTACTGAGTTGTCATTGGTCCTCTCTGCAGGCTTCCTGGAATATATCAATAACATGCCAGGAGGCAGGGGGTCGCTCCCCCCCTCCCCGGTGTTCTGGCGTGTCATTGATACAATCCAGGAAGCCTGCAGGGAGGCCTAATGGTGAACCAGCAAGTTATCCTTTATTTTGAAGGCTTTGGGGGGGGGGGACCCCATGCCAGCGTGGTAGGCCATGGGGACAGCAATGCATGCGATAACATGTTACTTTAGCCCATTTGCTGTCTGGAAGCGCCCTAAATCAGCAGACAAATTGAAGGCACACACACAGGGAAAGAGAAAGATAGAAGGATACTGTTGGCTACATCTACATTGCTAAGAAGGAAATGACAAAAGAAGGGAGAGTTGAAGTGAAGTTAAATGTGAGAACAACAGTCAATTAGTGGGGAAATAAAAGAGTAAGGAATACCAAGTGAGAACACGCCAGGGAACCCAAACTAGCTGTCTCAACCTTTGTTGCCTCCAGTAGGCACACAGCTGCTTGTGTTAAGTGCAGCTGCACACATTTTATCACTGCTTCATATCATACTGTCACTACATATTCCTGAGATATGAGATCGAGTCAAAAGTAACATATAAATTGACAACAGCAGTGTCAATTTATATACTGAGTCACATTGGGCAATCCCATTTTGTGCAGCAATTCTGGAAGACACAATCTCTTTCATCTGCTGGCTGTAAGAAGAATTGGGTCACCTTGTTTTGGATTTTTTTCTAATAATTGGCCTCACGTAGATCACATGGCATCTCTTATCAACTGATATTTCTGAATACTTTGCCTAAATCCTTTTATTCCCATATAGCTCTAAGGCAGAGGTTGGGAAGGTATCCCCACAGTGTGTAAGTGTGATTGTTATAGGTTTGCATTTTTGGGGTTTTTGAAAGAGAAAGTGGTTGGGGACAGAGTGCGATAGAGACAGGAAAGCGTATAACTGGCATTCTATTAGAGACATACATCTTGTATGTGATATACATCATGTGGCGGCAAAAAAGCCAATGGGATTTTGGCCTGCATAAATAGGAATATAGTGTCTAGATCCAAGGAAGTCATGCTACCCCTCTATTCTGCCTTGGTCAGACCACACCTGGAATCACAGCATGCTGGACAATTGAAGGGAGATGAAGGGGGAATATCATTAAATCGCAGCTGCTGAAGGACCCGCAAGTGCTGTTTGCGGGCTACAAGGTCATCATCCGGGTGCAGACCACCCCCGACTACAGCCCGCAGGAGGCTTTCACCAACGCTATCACCGACAGGGCCCATATCCCAGGTCATGATGGATTTTCAGCAAGCTCTCCCTCCTCGAGGAGTGTCCAGAGGAGGGCGAACAAAATGATCAAGGGTCTGGAGAACAAGCTCGATGAGGAACGGCTTAAGGAGCTAGGCATGTTGAGCCTGCAGAAGAGAAGGCTGAGAGGAGACATGATGGCCATGTTTATATATGCGAGGGGAAGTCATAGGGAGGAGGGAACAAGCTTGTTTTCTGCTGCTCTGGAGACTAGGATGTGGAACAATGGCATCAAACTACAGAAAAGGAGATTCCACCTGAACATCAGGAAGAACTTCCTGATTGAGAACTGTTCAACAATGGAACTCTCTGCCCTGGAGTATAATGGAGTCTGCTTCTTTGGACACTTTTAAGCAGAGGCTGGATGACCATCTGTCAGGGGTGCTTTGAATGCGATTTCCTGCTTACTGGCAGGGGGTTGGACTGGATGGCACACGAGGTATTTTCCAATTCACTGATACTATGATTCTATGTGTGTGTCCTTTTCTTAGTGAGAAAAGGGCTATTCTCTAGCTCCTGGGACCCATAACAACCATCCCCTTGGCAGCTGTCAGGCTCTATAGAGCTTTGATCTGAAGAAAGAAGAGATGTAGGAAGGAAGGAAACAGTATTAAGCTGTGTTCACTCTTCACTGAGTGAGAACAGCTTAGTACTGTTTACTCATTAGCTCCAGAAATACAAGTATCCAGCTCTTTTAAAATTATTTTAATGAGTTATTCCGAGATTACATAAAAAATTAAATCTACTGATGGCTGGTTTTTTTTAAAAAAAGATTAAACTCTGGCCTACTGTTTTAATAATGTTAATTATTCTCCACATAATTAAAAAGCATAAATTAGAATGTGGGTGCATCAGCATTAATTAAGTACAGAAATATCCTCTAAAAGTCAAGCTTGGGGAAGGAGATTATGGGTAGCATCTAAGAAAAGTTGGTGTCACACTGACAATCTATCAAAATATAACCCCCACCCTCTGACAGTCAATTAAATATTTACAGTCCATTCCATGGGATACCAAATTCTAACTGTGAAAAGAGAAGGCAGCATACTTTTTGTGGCAAACAACTGGAACGGTGTCTTCAAAAGGACTATATAATTCCAGTTCTAAATGTTCAGCTAAAATTAATACACAGTTTGCTTTCTATACAGATGGTTTAAAATAGCAACCGATTAGTTCCCATGTGCATTTTAAGATAATCACATTTACCTCTGTCGCTGATTGCCTAATTATATTTCACTGGTTTTAAAAAAACGTTGCTATTTCAAGTTTACTCATTGATCTGAGGTATGATTATGATTACCGCATGTTTCATTCCTAGAAGTAAGGAATGGTCTCCTTATTAAGTTGTTAAATTAGAGGCCTACAATAAGATACATATAATTTTAGGGAGCCCAAATAATAAAGGAATGTAATTCTGCAAAAGCATATATCAGCTGGATATGCACGTCAGATGTACAACCTTGTTGCAAAAGGTATTTCAGAGGCTTGCATACAGGTGTGAATGCAGATGGACACACAGAGAAAAGAGGCTGACACAATAGTAGGTGAGGGGTGGTTCATTTAGTCCTTTTCTCCATGGTCCTAGCTTTGGAGAAGAAAGTGGGAGGGTAAGGGGACAAGGGGGGAAATAGAATGGTGACTTTGGGGGTGGAATGCAAATAAGAGAACCAGTAAAGGAAATTAATATTGAATACAATGTCTAGCAAGCTAAAAATAGTGACACTGAATGTTAGAGGTCTGGGAACAATATGTAAAACTAAAAGAATTGGAAATTTATTGAAAAAGGAACAAGCGCATATCATTTTTCTACAAGAAACTCATATAAAGGGGGAAATTGAATGAAATAAAGGCAAACTGGTTTAAATGTTATGAAAAGGCATATGGAAGTTCCAAGTCAAGGGGGGTAGCAGTAATCATAACAAACAAATGTAATTTTGAAATTAAGAGTGTAAGAAAGGGGAGATATATTATTATACAAGGGGAAATTGGGGGAGATAAGTATGTATTGTTAAATGTGTATGCCCCAAATGAAAACCAAGGAGAATTTTAGGAAAAGATATTAGGAGAAATAAAGAACTGGCAGCAACATTATGTGATTGTAAGAGGGGACTTTAATATGCCTATGGATAGGATGAAGAATAAGTCAAACCTAACAGTAAAAATAATATAACATAATTAAATAGAATTATGAACAAATGAGGATTAAAAGATTCATGGAGATTATTAAACAGAGACAAAAGAAAATATACATTTTATTCAGCGTTTGGCGCCATTTCTGTCAGTATGTAATGTTGCTTATATTTTAAACTATGTGATTTCAGAAATGCATGGGTTAAAACATAGAGATGTGTAGAATTGGTAGGGTATCACTTTTGGAGGTTCCTATGCTGGCCGGGTGAAGAAGGTGTAATAAGAAAGGAATGTGCTTCTTGCAGTGTGCCGATATGTGAGTGGACATGATTGAAAGTTGTGTTGTGTATATTGTGTAAATAAAATACAAAAATGTTGTTTTCCAGTGAAAGCTGAATTAAGGAGTCTAGTGTCTTTACCTGTTAATGCCTTTCAAGTAGAACTTGGAAGGTTGAAGCAGCTGAGCTAAGGAAGGTGATTTATCTCAATTTCCAAGAGTTTCTCCAGCACACAGGACAAGTGTCGCTCAACCAGGGCAGAAGTGTGCTGGCTCAATTGGAGGCAGCACACCATGGCAAACTTTCTGTGTTGACAAGGAAGCATCCTAGGATGCATCCATGCTGGTTGGGGGCGGGGCCTCTGCCTGAAGGGCGTTGTGTGTGTGTGCCCATCTATTTCTCAACTGGCTGGCAAGCATCCTAAGAGGCTTAAATTGGAAAGTGTGATGTGGTCCTCAGGGTGACTAACACCCAGCAATTAAAATGCAGTTAAGGGCATTAACAAAGTCTAAATGAAACATACACAAATTGTAACTTTTTTGTCATTGTATGAGGATGGGTCAAAACGTTTTGCCTCCTGTGTCATAAAAATGTTATGAATGAACATATAACAGCAGTAGTTGTTACAGATCATAGCCTGAACTATCCTCTACACAAAACTACCATTCAACATAGTCACCATCAATTTGTACACAGGCATCAAAACCATTTTGGAAAAAATCAGGGTTTTGCTTCATGACCCATGATTTTAAAACTGTTTTAGCATCATTCAAGTCACTGAATCTTTTACCTGTTTATACCTCTGAAAGAAATCTACATGGTTTCAGATTCATGTGTTTTTTCCCAATTAGTTCACAACAAACACACTTCATTCATCTGGCACTGGCCTGACCTGTCTGAAAATTTTAAAATGCAATTCGTCAAAATTTTTGCCCATGCCTGATATATATATATATATACGTAAAATATAATATATAAACTTTATAATATATAAGATATAAATGTTTGCTTGAAAAAGGGTTCTGTGGCTGAACAGGTTTGAGAACCCCTGCTCTAGATACTACCTCTTCTCTTCTCCATGGCCAGGACAAAGACTGTTGGGGTGGAGGGGGGGCCTTTTCGCATCTGCTTGTGGGCCTATATATGGTGGAGTTGTGTCAGCTTCTTCGTCTCCCCCTCTGCCACCAGAACAGTGGCAGTTGAGATGGATGGCAGGCTTTCATTTGCACTTGGACCTAGACATGATTGAGCTGTGTCTACCTCTTTTTCTATTCTTCTGTAGCCAGGAAGGAGCTGAAGTTGACCCTCTCTCTGCTTTCCTTCTGCTGGTAGGGAAAGCTCTTTTTATTTCAAGCAGGACATTGTCTTATAACTCATGGCTATTCTCACTGGGGCTATTGGGAAAAGTTTATCACGCTTACTGTAGTTCACTCAGAAGACATTATTCAACCTATTGTTGTTACTGAAAGGTCTTTGCCAGAAGTAGAACAGCACCGTTGGTCAAGATCAGTTGCCATGCGTTCAGCCATTTACCTTTAGACGAGGTTCTGTATATGAATTCTACAGAGAAAATGAGGTACTGATCTGCTGAACTTGCTGACTGAAGGGTTTGTGGTTCAAATCCGGGAAGTGGGGTGAGCTCCCGCAGTTAGCCCCAGCTTCTGCCAACCTAGCAGTTCGAAAACATGCAAATGTGAGTAGATCAATAAGTACAGCATTGGCAGTACTTGGCATCTATGGAAAATGCCAGCTCTTTGGCTTAGAAAAGCAGATGAGCACCACTCCCCAGAGTGAGACACGACAAGACTTAATGTCAGGGGAAACTTTTACATTTATTATTTCTCTTGTGCACCTTCAGACAAAGTTAATGGAAACAAGGAGGAGGTGGATTTTAAAGGTCAGAAACTGAGCGCATTCAAGAGGCCCATAAGTAACAACCACCTAGAATATAATAATTAATGCCCTTGTTACTTTTATGTCATATTGTATTCTGACCATATGGTCTCTGTGACCTATACAGATTGGATGAAGATATGCAGCCATGGATGCACCTCAGTGTGATAAATTTTGATTATGTACTTCTATAAATCTACTACTAATTTGATTGGGTAGAAGTTTTTTGCATTCAGCATTAGCTATTGCTTTGGCATCTTCTGGTGAGAATGCAATTAATGGCTTTTGACATCTCATTTTCTGATATAAGGGGAATCAATGAAATATGCAGCATTACCAAGCTTTCTAGATGCTGCTGCATCATGTACTCAATTAGAAATCATTTATTTAATTCAATGTTTGTAACAGATGTTTAATAGACTGCACAGCCATTCAAGGATACTGACAGACAATGGTAGTGCTGTTTACTTCAGACATTGATTACAAGAATATTTGCCTATGGGAGAATCCAGGTTAGTTGATGGAACCTTGTGGAAGAGTACACATGCAAAAACCAAATTCATATTAAAGTGATGTGAGGAGGCATAACTATAATATCCATTGTGTTGATAGAAGGCATACCAAGGTGGGATGCAAATTTACACTTCCTTTAAGGCTGTGGTTCTCAACTTGTGGGTCTCCAGATGTTTTGGCCTTCAACTCCCAAAAATCCTAACAGCTGCTAAACTGGCTAGAATTTCTGGGAATTGTAGGACAAAACACCTGGGGACCCACAGGCTGAGAGCCACTGCTTTAAGGAGTGATCTGATAAGGGATTTCTGCAACACCTGATGCAAGACCTTTCATAAAGAGTATCTCCTTGGGTGACTGAGAAAGGGAACATGTGAAGCTGACCTTAGTACAGCTCAACAGTCAGGTACTTTCTTGTCTGTTCAGAATTTGGGAATATTGTTGAAATGGGACATGATGGCACATTGCCTCACACGTGCCTTTGAGCTGATGTGTTTTGCCCTTAATTTGTCCTTAATGAATGAGCTCTGAGCCTGCACTGTTTGAAGTTAGCTTTGCTAACTGCTTCCTACTGCAAATTGGTTTAGCTTAAATGAAGTCAGCTCCAAAAGCCCAATTCTGTTGCCTTGTCTTCATCCCCTGGTGAGGAGTGCACTTCAATATCCTACAGTTTACCATTTGTTTGTATATATGTATGAATTTCATATTTAGCTTTAGTGTTGTGCTGTGGCTGTGAGTGCTGTTAGGCAGACAACATTTAGTTTCAAATCCACTATATTATACAATTTTTATATAATAACTAGATCTGTACTAAAATTTCTGAATATAGGGCTAGATAAATAAATAAGTATCTCTATAATTTAGTGGTATTTAAACTTAAATAAAAGGGTTCATGCACCTTTATCAAGACATACAGTATATAAAAAGCAGTGGTAGTCAGGAATGTGTGCATTTGTTGTGTAATTCTATTTGAATTCAGGACAGTCCTTAAGGTATAATTTCCACATTTCTCTATGACACAGTATTAATAGAAACCCTACTGGTTGGGCACACTTATTTGTGGCTCAATGCAGAAAATAATTGCCGTATATACTTGAGTATAAGCCGACCCGAATATAAGCCGAGGCACTCAATTTTACCACAAAAAATGGGAAAACTTATGGACTCGAGTGTAAGATGAGGGTGGGAAATGCAGCAGGTACTGGTAAATTTCAAAATAAAAATAGATACCAATACAATTATATTAATTGAGGCATCAGTACTTTCAATGTTTGTGAATATTTAATATCTTGAATGTTAAAACTGTAATTTAAGAAAAGACTGTCCAACTCTGATTACCTATATACCCGAGTATAAGCAGAACTGAATATAAGTCAACCAAGACCCTTACTCGAGTATAAGATGAGGGGTGCTTTTTCAGCCCTAAAAAGGGCTATAAACCCGGCTTATACATGAGTATATATGGTATCTTCAGGAATCAATTATTATGCCAAGGTGGGCCCACTTTGGAATATGGATAGCCACATCAGCTAGCTTTTCGGTTCTCTAGAGCAGTGTTTCCCAACCTTTTTTGAGCCGCGGCACACTTTTTACATTTACAAAATTCACGGCACACTGGTTGAGAAACACTGCTCTAGAGCTCTGGAGGACTTAAGCACCTGGAATGGATGAATTTTGAATGATTGTAAGTGATGGGGGATTTCTTACTATCAGAGATTTCTGTTTCAGGTAGATAGTTTTTTGCTGAAAAATCAGAGGGTTGGTACATTTTTTTTAAAAAAAAGTATATTTCAACCTTGAGCGAGTCAGTGCAAATGAAATGATGATTTCACATTACTCCTATGTGTCTTCAAATTGACTGACCTTCTCCTAGAATTTTTTTATTAGACTTATTTCAAAAAGATCTACCATTACCTTCCTCTAAGGTCCAACACTGCCATATAGTTCAAATTATCAAATCAGATCATCCACATTATCTGCTTTGAACTGGATATGAGTCTACAATGCCATACAATCCAGTTCAAAGCAGATAATCTGGTTTTATATAGCAGTGTAGAAGGGGCCTAAAACTTAGAGAGTGCAACTTATCCAGGTCATCTAAAGGGCTTTGTCAGCTAACGAGGGATTTTAACCCAAAGTTGTAGTCTGATACTCAAATCACTGTACCACAATGGCTCTCAAAGAGGTGATATATAACTTTGTCCAATTAATTGAGAACATGCTCTGGCTAACATGCCCTGGCTATACTTAATGGATTTAAACTCCAAATCATATAGTCCAAATTCGTTGGTCACCACAGCAGAAGTTTGAGTAATTCTGCTTAAGTGCTCATAAGTTAAATCTCCTTATGCACTTCATAAACTTATGACCTGGTTATGTACCATCCATTAAATGTAAGGTAATCAATCAAATCAATTTTGTTTTACAGCAGCCTTTGGATTTCATGGACTTACATGTGCTCTTGAACTATTTGCCTAAACCTTGAAAATTAATGTTTGGTCAGTAAAAATTGATTCTTTATGACCGTTCAGTGGGTAAAAGACAGATACTTTAGCAAAGTCATCTCCACCATCTTTTATGTATGGATGAACTCTCAACATTTGAAAACAATAGCATAAAGATGCCGCTTTTGAATAAAGACCTCTGGATATCTGGCCATCTTTGCTGTGGTTTCTCATCATGTTGAATTTATTATATAGGTGTTCATTCTTTAGTTAATTCATTTTAACTCCTTTTGAATTATTTCCTTTTCCTTTCAACTTTAAATTCCTTTCAATTTTAAAATCATCCAGTATGCAATATGTACTACTTGTCATAACATGCAATAAAATGTGATGTTGAGAACTATATAGGCCAACATTTCTCAACCTGGGGGTTGGGACCCGGGGGCGGGGGTTGTGAGGGGATGTCAGAGGAGTCGCTAAAGACTATCAGAAAACACAGTATTTTCTGTTGGTCATGGGGGTTCTGTGTGGGGAGTTTGGCCCATTTCTATCGTTAGTGGGGTTCAGAATGCTCTTTGATTGTAGATGAACTATCAATCATAGCAACTACAACTTCCAAATGTCAAGGTCTGTTTCCACCAGTGTTCACATTTGGGCATATTGAGTATCCGTGCCAAGTTTGGTCCAGCTCCATCATTGTTTGAGTCCACAGTGCTCTCTGGATATAGGTGAACTACAACTCAAAACTCAAGGTCAATGCCCACCAAACTCTTCCAATGTTTTCTGTTGGTCATGGGAGTTCTCTGTGCCAAGTTTGATTCAATTCCATTGTTGGTGGAGTTCGGAATGCTCTCAGATTGTAGGTGAACTATAAATCTCAGCAACTGCAACTCCCAAATGCTAAAATCAACCCCCCCAATCCCCCCAATATTCAAATTTGGGCATATTGGGTAATTGTGCCAAGTTTGGTCCAATTAATGAAAATACATCCTGCATATCAGATATTTACAATACGATTCATAACAGTGGCAAAATTACAGTTCTGTAGTAGCAACACAAATAATGTTATGGTTGGGGGTTACCACAACATGAGGAACTGTATTAAGGGGTCGTGGCATTAGGAAAATTGAGAATCACTGATAGAGGCAAATCTTCCCCATAAAATCTAGGTTAATACTACCAAAATAGTGATTAAAATATTTAAATATTGATGACATTAAATATTTTTATCATTTGAACTATGTGTTTTATATGCTGTTTATATGCTGTTTTTATATGCTGTCATATGTACTGATTTTATATGCTGTAAACCGCCCTGAGCCTCGGGAAGGGCGGTTTATCAAATCTAAATAAATAAATAAACTTCAACATTGACTCCCCCTTCTCCTTAATCCATATTTTGTAGACTTGAAACGTAATCCTATCTTTGGGACTTCAGCCATAAAAATATACTAGTAAAGTTACCTGTCATATGCCGTATTAAATATACAATGGATTCCCTGATAGTATCAAAGTGTTGTCAAATGTCTAGTGTTTTGTTATGGACAGTTAGCAATAATTCCTTGTCCTTGTAAACAAACATGATAGCCCAGATATAAATACTAATTATGTTGCAATTTCTTAGCAAGTTTCCTTGCTTATGAATATCTTTAAATGCTGGATGTAAATTGAGGC
This sequence comes from Anolis apletophallus, assembly GCA_030556195.1. Taxonomy (NCBI): domain Eukaryota; kingdom Metazoa; phylum Chordata; class Lepidosauria; order Squamata; family Anolidae; genus Anolis; species Anolis apletophallus. Next base: position 36,439,191 of record JARBWK010000008.1, on the reverse strand, counting down.
TTATTATTTGAGTAATAAATTCATTAACAATTCCATATCACCTTGATCCCTTAATTAACCCCTTCCCCCAATTTTAAATGAATTCTTAGTAAATTGTGCCCTGCTATTTCTGGAATTATAGTGCTGACAATTTTCCAATACTGATTTATTTTCTATGAAATTATCCAATTGTTTGATTAATTAACAACAATAAAAGAGTCTTAAATGTGTATTGCACATATTTCTAAAAGACTAATGGCATATAGAGATAATTTCCTGTAATCCAGTGCAAAATTCATTGACAATTAATCAAAGATCCCTGCTGGCTTTACTCTTGCTCAGCGAAGGATGACATCAAGAACGAATCCCTTATAAATAGTTTATGCAATTTCAACTCAGAGTAATTAAACTAGTTAATTGTTATCACTCATTATCTTATCCCAATTTTTTTTACCTAGGACACCTACATGAAACTGCTTGTCTTAGTTGTTTCTTCTTTTTTGTTTGATTTATCATGCAACAAGAAGATAAAATCAATGTATGAAAACACTGAAGACAAATCTTGACGTTATTAGATAGAAACATGATCTGTATCTTAGCTGAAAAAAACAACTAACACTAGTTTTCAAATATTCTTACATCCTAGCTTCTTTATATTAAAATCAGTACTTGATGCTTCTAGTTAATACATTACATTTAAGCTCCATTCATGCTAAATAGTAGGGCATGCAATCCATTCAAATTGTTCAAAAGTATTGGAGCCACGTTATGTTAGTAAACTTTTTGTTTAGTTCTTCTTGGGATTTCAGCTTCATTTCCTTTTGTTCTTTCTTAAGGGTATCTTTGTACGATGGCCACACATTCCATCCCAATTCCCTTCTTTTGGCAAGCTTCCAACGGAGATAGCCAGAAAGGGGTTCTTCTGTGAAGTCTTGGTTTATATTTTTCCCAGGTTTTTAATAGGGCTGAGCGGATGAAGTGGTTTCCGAAGTTTCTTTCAGTCTTTTTTCTTCCATACCATAGGTATGCGTGCCAGCCTGCTCTTAAGACGTGGCCCTCTAGTGTCAATATTTTTTGTTAAATACTATCAGATCAAAGATTATTACAAAAAAGACAGCAAACTGGGATTTGAAGAGGGAATTATGACATGGCAAAAGGCCTTGTAAGGAAAGAAAAAGGTAATTACAAGAATATACAAACTTCTATTGGAGTGGAGTACAGAAAAAGAACATGTTAGCCATCAATGAGCTACTTCTCTAATCTATCCACCTGGAGTATTACCTATTTAAAGGAGGCCCTCCCTCAGTTCTATGCTTTTCGCCCAGTATCCACGGATACTGTCAGCTTCTGCGGTTTATCTGCCCATGTCAACCTAGGGATGTACCTTTTTCCCTGTGTTATATTGTATTCCCTTTATATCTTTTCCATAAGACCCCAGGCTGTTCCCATGCTGTAGCGTTATTTCAGTAACTATTAGAAAGATAGTATGACGTTATATTTACCTACTCTCTAGCGCCAGGTACAGAATAAATGTAGTAAGATGGCAGACTGGTCTCTACTGAAGAATTGGGCAAAGGACAATGGAATTAAGATAATTATTTAAATTCAAAATAGATCCACCGCAAAGGGAAAGAAGAGAGATTACAAATAACGGAAGGAATAAGAGACAATATATTATATGCTTAACCTACTATGCAGAGAAACGGAAGAAACCTCCCCCATCTCGTTTCCCCCTTTCCCCCCTCTTTTTTCCTTACTATCCTATACCCTAAATTGTTCCACCACTTTTATTGTTATTTGAAAACCTTAATAAAAATATAACAAAAAAATTGTTCAAAAGTCATTACAAAAATGTGGGGTGCTGGTATTTCATTTCTAAAATGTTTCTAAAGTATAGGTAGTGAAACATTTGTTACTATAATGAGAGTAATGAAATTTCATTACTATTTCGTTATAGTAATTGCGCCTAATTACAATAATTGGGGAAACTTTAGGGACTCCTTTCTCCCTCATTTTTAGAGTTATTGGGGTGAAACTCATTACAGTAGTAGAACATATTTACCACTGTTACCCCACCAAATTCCAGAATGTTTCACTTATCCATGGATTTTGGGGGAATTTTCAAAGTTTTAATAAACAACATTTTTTTAATAATAAGGAAAACATGTTCCTAGTTTGAAAGTATTATTTCCTGTTTACTTGTGTAATCCTTACTTTGAAAGTAGTGGTTCTACACTGGGAACTTTGTTTTCGAACCAAAAACGTTATCAAATAGGTGGATGATGATGTTAAATTGTTGGACTGGATAGCAAAAATGTGATGTCCCTCATGCAAAGACAAAGTTTTTGCAGTTTAATAAACTTTCACCATGTTTTTATGATAGAACCAATTAGAAAATGACATTTATAACCCAGGAACAAAAACCACAGTGTAAAAAACGATCAAAGCATCCCTGACAGATGGTCATTCAGCTTTTGAATAACAACAACTTGTTTCTAGTTGGAAAGTGTTATTCCCTGTTTAATTGTGTAGTTCTTATTCTGAAAGTAGTAGTTCTGCTCCAGAAACTTTATTATTGCACCAAAAACTTTGTTAAATGGGTGATGATGATGTTAAGTTGGTGGACTGGATAGTATACTACAGCAAAATGTGCTATAGCATGATGTCCCTCACAGAAAGACAACCTTTTTATGGTTTAATAAACTTTAACCATGTTTTTATTATAGAACCAATTAGGAAATGACATTGATAACCCAAGAACACAAATTGTAGTGTAGAATATTACATTTATTATAACTCTGGCTGGCTACGGAGGGGCAAATCTCTCTGATGCTGAGCAGTCCACTGCATTCTGGGAAATTTAGTTTAGGGCAGGGACTTTTGAATTCTCTGGCATAGGGCTCCTCCCTCCCCAAACTACATTTCCCAGGGTTTTGTGCTGTTCCCAGCAAACACTGTTCCCTCCTTTTCCCGCTCCTAATGGTGAGGCTCCATTAGTTTATAGAGGAAAGGCAAGACACTAGGGAAGGCTTTTTGGCTTTGCTTCGCTTCCTTGCACTGAATATGAGATTTACAAAATTAAAATGAAAATTAATGGAGTGAGTTTTGATTCTTACATTTTTGGGGCGGGCCACGCCCAAGTATCGGATATTGCCTCGTAAGTACAAATTTAACTAGATAATATTACGAGGACTAATGAAAAAATGCACATCTCTACTTAATACATCAACAGGTGGAAGAAACTGTTCAACAAGCTGGTCCATTTGAATTCCCCATTATTCAGTGTTGAAGGGGACATTGATACTTTTAAATGGAAAAGCTAACACTAACCCTGGTAACCAAAACAAGAGCTTATTACATTTGGGTTAAAGACTTTAACTTCAATTTTTCATATTGAAAATAAAATCTCATGGGTTTTATTCCATGATTATATTTAATTGTGAACATGTATATGTATCATTCATTTAAGGAACAGTGCATTGGACTGGCTGCAGGGATCAATATTATTTAGATATTAATTTACCTTGATATTCATTGGAGTTTGATTTCAGAACCCCCTGTGAATACCAAAATCTATGGATGCTCAGTCTCATTATACACAATGATGCAGAAAAATGGTGTCAGTTATAAAAAGATTACAAAATCAATGTTTGCTTTTGGGATTTTAAAAAAATATTTCCAAGCCATGGATGGTTGAATCTGTGGATGCAGAGAGATGATTGCATGGAAATAACAAATATGAGGCTATCATCCTGTTTTGATGTTGTAAATATTGACTCTTTCCTGGGTTGGTCGCCACAACTGTAAATGTCAAAATCCATCTTAAAATTCTGCCAGTTGCACTGATGTAGAGTTATGTGGCACTGGCAAGCAAGATGATGAAAGATCATCCACACCCCTACTGTTCCTCATACCGTCTGAAACAAGGCTGCTAGATCCACGGAACTCCATTCTTTGTTGGATTTTAAGATGGGTTTTCAGGATCAGATGAGGGGATGGAACATGGAACATGGGCATTACATCATGGTAATGCATCTTATGCAGTATCTCTGCCATCAGAATTGAATACTGTGGTTACTGTGGACCTCCTGATTCCATCTAATGCCAAAACTTATGTCATGTTGGACTAATGTGTAGAGAAAGTCAAACGTATTATAATGCTGCTACTTTAATTCCTTCAGAGTTAAATTCTGCTGTTACCCTAATATTCTGGCCAGCTGAAATGCTTCAGTGATAAAATAATTTTCTGGTTTATCCTTGGTAGAAACCATGGCAAAGATCAAAGAAAGTTTTTTTATTATTATTTGTCTATCTCTCTGTCTACCTTTGTAGTCATTCTAGTGCATTACATTTTCAGCTCAGAATGGAGTTTCTTCTATTACGGCTTTGTGACAGAAATAGATTAGCCAGACAATAATGCACACTTTCAATGATGCTACAACGGTTTCCCGAAAGAAGTTAAGTGGCTGATTACAGCTTCATAGTGTTTCAGGCCTCTTGGGGTCTATTAATCCCTTGAACTCGGCTATTTCCACGTAGCTTTGCTCAGTGGATCTCTAATGAATTATACTACAAGGGAGATTGTTCAGCTTTTGAACCAGCCCTTTAGCTGTGCCTTTAACATGCAGGCTATTAAAAATGAAGCTGCTAATTCCTAACAACTGCCTGGGGCTGTTTATTTATCTGGCCAATTTGCAATCTTAAGGTCAGGGCATTCCAAGTGTGTGATCACACATACCCTCCAATATTTCACAAATGAAACCTGGGACATGTGTGGCCAATAAACGTAGAGTGCAGTCAAGTTAGCAAAATATATTAATGCTGAAGGCCACACAAGCTGTAAAAAAGACAGCAGCAGCTTGATCTTTACTATTCCTATTGAAATAGAAGCCTGAATATATTAAAGACGCTAGATCCTATCTGATCTTCAAAGCTAAACAGGTCCAGCCCTTGTTGGTACCTCATTGAGAGACTGTCAATGAATATTAGGTGCAATAGGCTATATTTCAGTGGTTGGTTCCTCATCATATCTTAATGCCTGGTGGCAAAGGCATAGCACACATTTTCATTTGCCCCATTTCCATACAGATCAATTACAATAAGTTTGAGAAATCCACCAACCCTTGCTTGATAAAGCAGTAACAGAAATAAAAATTGGAAAAATAATCTAGTCAAAAATAGGCTGAGGCAATGTGGAAATGCATGGGACTTTCTAATGCTTCTGAATCCATTAGTTCCCCCAGATTTGGTCTTTTTAGGCCACAAACAAAGAAGTATCACAATATGCAGAAGTTATATTCTTAAGTTAGGTCCCATCCAGTTTGGGATGGGAAGATTTTATTCCCTCAAGAGTCCAGAGAAGTAAATATTCCTCTTCCCAGGGAAAATGTATTCTTATCAGTAGTGAGGCTGCCAGGACCTAAGAACATCTGCAAATATGTACAGGTTAAACCATCATAACTTCCATAGCTTGTCTCAGTGGCCTTGATAAAAGGTTATAAGAACAAGAAGAAAGATGCCTACTAAGCTAACCTTCATAGACCTCTAAGCAATTTAGCTGTGTGAGAGAGGGAGAGGGAGAGAGAGAGAGAGAGAGAGAGATTTCATTCTAGTGGGCAAGAATGAATAACTATTTTTCTTCCTGTTGTGAGAAAACTCTTAAAAAATGCAGTATTTGTAATTCAGGATCAAGAATGTGAAAAATCCATGTAAACAAAGCCTCTTATATTTTTTATGCAGAAATTTCATTTTCTGCACACAAAAAATCAAGTTTTGTCCCCAGGAAACTTACTCTCTTCTTGTATTCCTTGAAGTCATTTTAAACTAATGGCAGAGAGAGTACACAATGATGAGTGTTTATTTAGGTTCTCCAAGAATGAACTAAGGTCTTCCCTTTACTCACGAGCAGGGGGATAGTCTTCACATTGGGTTAAGGTACAGTTCCTACATTTGTGAATTAGTCCATTTTTTAGTATAATTTCTAGACTCATACATGAGTATAAAGCATTCTTTTTTGTCTGGGAGCTTAATGCAAATATTTTCCCCATCTCTAATAGTCACACATTATAATAATGATGTAAAATGGATTATAGAATGGGTTTGATCAATGGACTGCTTATAATTTCTAATATTTGGGGCAATATGGCATTTTCAATGTCCTGATGTGTTCTCCGTGACGCAGCCATGCTAGCTGCCTTCCTGCCTCACAGCATGCTCTCTCCTCACAGATGAACTGGAGAAATGTCTGTGCCATTTATTTATTACTTACAACTCCAAGTAATTCTTTGCCTGTGTCTGGTCCCTCAGGGAATACCTTGGAATGAAGAACACAGATGGCACATAGATGTGACCAGTAGCTACAGAGCTTTAAATTATACTAAATGTAGTTGCTTGTGAATGAATTAAAATAACACCAGTTTCTAATGAGGGTCAATGTGTGAGTTCTCTGAAAGCGGAGGTTATTAAAGCAAATGTCTTTTGAATAAGCAATGAGGAAATTACTTCCCGAACAGCAAATACCATTTACTTTTTAGTAAAATGCGACTAGTTTTTCACACCATTTAGCATCTACTTTCAATGAGTCCCAATTTACGCCAGTATACAACCAAAATCTGGATAGAAAAAGCAATATTGTAAATATGAGGGCTATTGCTGAATGATTTAGTCTTCCATATTATTGGGGCTGGCAGAATTAGGTTCAAGAAAAGTAATAATGCAGAATTAAAATTTATTGAACTAAACTAATGTAAAATGTTACAACCTGTTTCAAGCTATAAAATTGTTCACCAGGGGGATGTAATTTCCCAAACAAAGCTACATAACAGGAACAGCTTGCATTAGATTTAATTGCATTCATGTTCTGGAATCAAGTCATCTGGTTGAATCTCTTCTACTGAAAATTCACATGGTACATAATAGATTTGGGGCTGATGGAACAACTCCAGTTATTTTCTATGAGATATGTGTCTATTTAAAGCAGGTTACAGTTCATACAAAACAAATATATCCATTCCCTCCAAAAGAAAGTGGAACACATGTGCCCAAGTAATATTAATAAGGAAGACCACATACATTAGAAGAAGCTGCAGAAGTTTGATTTCTCCCCTAAATTTCCTACAACAAGCAAGCTGGCGAAGTGGGGCGCTTTACCTAGCTATTGTGATAAGGTCCTTTGTGACAGCAGTAGAGACTTCTATTGTAGCTGCCTGGTGTCTTGCTGCCAAGGGAGAACTGGAAATATCAGGAAATATAACAAAAATCATCATTTTTTTGTATCTAATCTCTGTCTCTCAATGCATGATCTCAAATGATAATAATCAGTAAATCAGTAAAGTGGAAACAGATGGAAAAGAGGAAGACCAACTTACAGGTGGATTGATTCAATAAAGAAAGTCACCACCTTAAGTCTTCAAGAACTGCTGATGACAGGAGATCTTGGAACTCTGTTCTTCTTAGGATTGATATAGGTTGAACTAACCAATATTCTACATCCTCTACTTAGTATGCATAACTAAAGAATGTCTCCTAGCGCATCCTGCAAATCTACTACTACTGGAGTTTTGGAGTTCAATGTCATCTCTATGCAGATGACATTCAACTCTATCACTCCTTTCCATTTGCTACTAAGGTGGCTGTTCAGGTCCTGGACTGATGTTTGGTAGCTGTGATGCACTGGATGGGAGTGAACAAATTGAAATTGAATCCAGACTTGGCCACGGTGGTCCATGCTCTGGTCACATCTTGAATAGATTACTGCAATGTGCCCTATGTTGGGTTGCCTTTGAAGACTGTTTGGAAGCTTCAAGTGGTCCAATGGACTGCAACCAGTTTACAGGCAATATACAACCCTCTTGTTATGTCAGCTCCACTGGCTGCCAGTCTGCTACTGAGAACAATTCAAAGTGCTGACTTTAGCCTATAAAGCCCTAAATGCTTTCGGGCCAGCTTACCTGTATGAACGTATCTCCTCCTATGAACCACCTCAGAGATAAAGATTGTCTAGGGAGGCCCTGCTCTCAGTCCTGCCTCCTTCACAGGCACAACTGGTGGGGACGAGAGACAGGGCCTTCTCAGTGGTGGCCTCTCGGCTGTGGAACTCTCTCCCCAGTGATATTAGAGCAGCTCCCTCTGTCCTGGCCTTCAAAAGGTAAGTGAAAACCTGGCTCTGGGGTCGAGCCTTTGGAGATTAAATACAGTGCTATAATAGCTATGGAATTACTTTTAGAATTGCCCAGGATTACAATTGTAGATGGCATGATTTTTAATAGTGATTGTAATGTTTTATATGTTTTTAATGTGCATTTAATTTTAAATCTTTAACTTAATGTTTGTTGTTCAAAAACATTGAATAGTTACCATATGAAAAGCCGCCTTGAGTCTCCTTCAGGGTAGTGAAAGGGGGAATACAAATGGAGTAAATAATAAAAAAATACTTTACCAAAGAGCAAGTACACCAAGAGATGACGGTCTGTTCAACTCATTATTGGGATATAAGAGGATGACATTTCCAGCCCCATTAACACGAGCAAGGATTTATGATGGGGTCCTGATTCTGATTGTTGCAGTCTCATTTTCTGCCAGGATGGGAAACACAACTTTCCTGTATCATGATGGATAAATGCATCTTTTGGTGCAGCTTACATCTGGTAAAATTGTTTTGGAGGTTATTTATGACCATGGCAAAATATTATAATAATGAATAAGGAGCAACTTACGTTTAAGGAGCAACTTGCATTCTTAATTTATGAATGTATAACTGCAACACAGAATGCCAGCCAATATTATTAATTAAATCATCCCCTATTAGCACTTACTAATATGTACTACAACCCAGACTATACTGACTTCATTGGGATGTTAATATGCATTACAATGTGTTTGCTTAGATCTTGGGGCTATACCACAAAATGATAATTTTGTCGAAAGGCGTATCTAAAGGGATAAGAAAATATCACTGATGATTATAATGAATATAAAGCAGGCATATTTTGTCCTGTCCCATTTTCCAGATAGGGAGAAAGTCCAGCTGAATATCTAAAAGGAAATTTTCATGCATTCAAAATCACATATGCTTCTTTATGAAAATAGTTGTGACAAGATTTGCTAGAATTATTGCACATATTTTATGAAGAGAGTTTAAAAAAGCAGCTACAGGCATATTAGATTTATACCCCCATCTGTGAGTTCATTTCAAAACTCCTGCCATCTAAATGCATAAGCACACATTTCAGACTCCAGAGCACCTTATGAAGCTTGGCTCATATGCGCTGCTATGTTCCTAGGAATATTAAACAAAGCCATAACCTTTTCAATAGCTATATAAACAAGGCCAAATCCGAAACTCAGGTAAATCACTTTACATAGAGAAGTAAAGGACTCCTTTTCTTATGCCACCTCCTTATGGTGACTTTCAAAATCACCTGCGTGAGAACCATGTGGACTTGGCTTTCTAAAAATATCGTATGGAGAAGAGGGTTATATACCCTTCAACATTTTGTAGATGTGAACTAGGTCAGAAATAGCCAAGCAACATCAGAGTATGGTCAAGATATAAAAAGTTATTGATGAGAAACAACACACAGGCTAGGAGAAGCTGATGTAGTTTGTTTTTACCTGAGTCTACAGCAGTAGTTCTTAACCTGTGGGCTATGGACCACCAGTGGGCCGCAAGGACGAAAATCTGGTCCGCGAGCCTCCTTCATCTTTATATTATTTTACTTATTTTATTTCTGCTTCTTTCATGCCACCTGCCACTTCTTTCCTGTTGCTGACATGGCATATGTTCTGTATCGGAAACTAGAACTGATGTGGTTTAACCAACGCAATTTTCTGAATCAGCACCCCAAACCGTAACTAAAGATGGCCAAAAACTGATTCATAACCCTTTTGGTACTAATGGTGGAGACTGGTCCCTGGTCAAAGTGGTCCCTGGCCTTAAAAAGATTTGGGAACCACTGGTGTACAGGGAAGGGCAAGATTTCATTCTTTCCTTTCCTTTCTCTCCATGAGTGTACATTCCTTCATGTTCACTTTGAAAAAATTGACATAATTTGAGGACAAAGGGGGAAAATTAAGGATGAGAGACAAATAGGGACATTTTAAAACCATCTGAAACAGTGGATTGACAGAGGATTAATCCTTTCCAAAATGAGACACATCCTGAAGATCCAATGGTCTATCAAAGTAGAATACTTTATGTATGCAATTCATGATTGCGTACTAATGAAACAATACACCCAATAAATGAATAAACCATTATTTTGGTAAGTGAATAACATCTTAGAATGACTGCATACCAATAAACATGAGAATGGAAGAAACACTATTGTTCAATTCTGTTAAAATGCTAGAATAAATAACTGATGAATAAATTATTTTTTTGTTTGATGATAGAGCAGTAACTGTGATCACAACATGAAATGCTTTCTGTCATTTTACCCACTATTAGGTTTGATTGGTATTAAACTTTATTATTCATTCGTAGCAATGGGAAATGACTCCAAGTGTGTCCACAATAGAACCAATGTATCAACATTTAAAGATTTTAAAGTAATTTACTGAGGTAAATTACTTGGGATACCAAGCCAACTTGTCTGTCTCCTTGGGAATCTGTATGATGACCAAGTAGCAACAGTAAGAACAGACCATGGAACAACAGACTGGTTCAAGATTGGGAAAGAAGCATGGCAGGACCGTATATTCTCACCCAACCTATTCAACTTATATGCAGAATACATCATGGGACATGCGGAGCTTGACAAATCCAAGGTTGGAATTAAAATGGCAGGAAGAAACATTAACAACCTTAGATATGCAGATGATACCACTTTGATGGCTGAAAGCGAGGAGGAGCTGAGGAGCCTTATAACCAAGGTGAAAAAAGAAAGTGCAAAAGCTGGATTGCAATTAAACATCAAAAAACCAAGATGATGGGAACCAGACTGATTGAGAACTGGCAAATAGAGGGAGAACACATGAAGGCAGTGACAGACTTTGTATTTCTAGGAGCAAAGATGACTGCAGACACAGACTGCAGGCAGGAATCAGAAGACGTTTACTCCTTGGGAGGAGAGCAACGGCTAATCTCAATAAAATAGTGAAGAGTAGATACATCACACGGGCAACGAGGATCTACATAGTTAATCAATGGTATTCCCCATAGTGAGAGCTGGATCATAAGGAAGGCTGAGTGAAGGAAAATGGATGCTTTTGAACTGTGATGCTGGAGGAAAATTGTGAGTGCCTTGGACCGCAAGAAGATCAAACCAGTCCATACTGCCGGAAATAAAGCCTGACTGCTCACTGGAGAAAAGGATATTAGAGGCAAAGATGAAGTACTCTGGCCACATAATGAGAAGACAGGAAAGCTTAAAGAAGACAATGATGCTGGGGAAAACAGAAAGAAAAAGGAAGAGGGGCCGACCAAGGGCACGAGGGATGGATGGTATCCTCAAGGTGACTGGCTTGACTTTGAAGGAACTGGAGGTGGCCACGGACAACAGGAAGTTCTGCCATGGGCTGGTCCATGAGGTCATGAAGAGTCAGAAGCAACTGAATGAATAAACAACAACAACAACTGAGACTGAAATAATGGCATATCCAATTGTGTCCTCAATAAAATCAATGTATCAAAATTCAAAAAAACATTTTCAAGTAACTTACTGGAATAGCGACTAAAACAAATGCATATCCAGCAGTGTATCAGCAATAGAACTGATTCTTATTATTACAATGGGGCATCAAGTTGCTTCTTTTCCCCCAGGTCTCTCCAATAATATTACACTATAAGAATGTGAATTAAGGTCACAAATGTGACTTTTACATTTCCCATCTCACAAACCAAGGCAAATTTGGGAAGTTTAAAATTCTTTAATAATATATATAACCACAGAGGAATAGTATCAGTTTTTGACAGGCACAACTAAATTATAGCTTATGAAATTGAGTTGCATTTTCTTGGATAGCCTCAGTTAAACTGAGACCTTTTAGCTCTCAGTCCAATTAAAAGCTTGGGACGTAGAACAAATTGATAATGGTATTATAACGACTCAGATTTCTCTCTTTAAATATTTGCTCATCTTGCTATTTCTGGAAAACATCTTACTGAACTTCTTAAAAGTATTTTCCCTAAGTCATCATAAAGAGAATGGGCAAGTATAATAATCTGTTTATGACAAGTCATATAATTTAACTATTAAAATTCCTTTCATAATCTTACTCTCTGAGATTTTGTCCTAGTCTAATAATGACTGCTATAATTTGTGTTCATACCTAAGATAATATGTGCCAAGTTCAATTTGAATTTGAGCGATGACAATTTGTACAATAGTTCCTTCTTTTATTCTCTTCATAAAATCCAAGTTTTAATCCTGGTCAACCTTATCACAAAGACACATAATGTATAGTAGACAAGTTATCCCAGTAGCAAATGTACACATGCATTCTGCATACATAATAAATATTTGGTTATTGTATCAGTTGCTTTTCTCAGTTTCCTCACGGAACTTACATTGTAAATGCATTTGCATGAAGAATGGGAATTAAATTTTTTTGCCAATATTATCCTGGGAAAAAAAATTGAACTATTCAGTTTTTAAAAGATTTGAATGACAAAGCAAACAAAATGGACAGAAAACAGAAAAATGAGTATTTATTTGCATTTTTGAAACTCTCCACGCATGGAAACAAACCTATCACTGACAAAATACTCATATCACATTCCTTTCTTGCCTTATTGTTCCTGAATAATATGGCAAGCTAGAATCCAAAGAGTCCCTTATGTACATGTATTAAGGCCTCCCAGATTCAATCTTCCAGCTTCATCTCTATTCAGAGAACGGTTGCTTCCGTTCTCTGAATTTTTAGAGCAAGTTTTCCATGGCAGAGTTCAGAAAAGCTCTTTGTACCACAATCAATATTACTTGACCGATTGGAAGTCACTGTACCTCCAACTGCCTAATTTGATGAGAATAGTCTCAATTAATCCTCTGCCATTCTGCTTGTTCAGGTGCTTTAAATGTCCCAATTCATAGTCCAGCATTAGATTGTCAGGCCACACCTTTCTGTTGTTTGACAAGTAGCACAACACATCTGAGTTTGTCTGTGACAACTATGCTACCAACGTTCAGTTATTCATTGCAGATGCTCCAAGACCATTTGCAAACCAACAAAACTAATATGCATGTTCTAATTTTCTTCTGTTCTCTGTTGAGAATGTAAGAAAACTAAATGAAATCAGCCTGTTAGGACCTCATCATATTAGAATAAATTACTTTTTTCGTGTCAGAAAACTGCAAGTTGCTTCTGGTGTGAGAGCTTGACTGTCTGCAAGGATGTTTCCCAGGGGATGCTCAGATGTTTGATGTTTTACCATCCTTGTGGGAGGCTTCTCTCATGTCCCTGCATGGGCAGCTGGAGCAACTTTCCCCGGATTCAACTAATGCGAGTTGATTCAAGTTGATCTGGACCTTGTCATTAGTGTTCAGTGTTAGCCCATTATTAAATAAGATGGAGAATTAATGATCTGTCATCACACGTGTTTTTATCTGGATTCGTCTACTTCATTTATCATTACACACATAGTTGGAGCCCCACCCATTCTGCTCCCCCACCCTTTTTTCTTTAAAAGGCCCACTCACTGAGGATGACATTGCCCCAGTGGCTGGTGTTCGGTCTGCCTGATTACTGAAACAGACGTTATAGAATCACACAATCTTTGAGTTGGAAGAGACCTCATGGGCCATCCAGTCCAACCCCATCCTGCCAAGAAGCAGGAAAATCGCATTCAGAGCACCCCTGACAGATGGCCATCCAGCCTCTGCTTAAAAGCCTCCAAAGAAGGAGCCTCCACCACACTCTGGGGCAGAGAGTTCCACTGCTGAACAGCTCTCACAGTCAGGAAGTTCTTCCTAATGTTCAGGTGGAATCTCCTTTCTTGTAGTTTGAAGCCATTGTCTACAGTTATTACTTAATTACTTCAGAACTTGCATTGGTTAATCAAGACGAGAGGGGGATTCCAGATATCATAATGCAAAACATTTCTTTTAAGAAGTTGGAGGAAGGGGACTAACAGTAATGATAGACCTGAGGGAGTAATGGTGGAGAGTGAAGATTTACAGTTAATGGTTGTAACAGCCCACATTTTGACTGCTTCTGAGCTTCTCTCTTGTAACTACTTGCAAACTCACTTGCGGCAACAAGGAAATGATGATTGGCAACTTGCAAGTTTAAAGCTGGTAAAAAGTTAGTTTCAGAAATAAGATCTTTAGGTCTTTCAGCAAACAAGTGTCAAGTGTCAGCAGTACAGAAAGGTGACTGAAGTTCAGGCACTGATTTTCCCCTTTCAAATGCTATATTTTGATGACACTGCAAGTACGGTGAAACATATATAAATGCTGGTTGCAACAGATGGATCTTTAAACTATCAACATAGGAGGAGATCATCGTTGTATTTATCTAAGGGCCCTTCCACACAGTCCTATATCCCAGAATATCAAGGCAGAAAATCCCACAATATCTGCTTTGAACTGGGTTTTCTGAGTGCACACTCAGATAATGTGGGATTTTCTGCTTTGATATTCTGGGATATAGGGCTGTGTGGAAGGGCCCTTAGAAGTCCCTGCCCCACTCCTTCACCTTGGAGTATGCAAATTGTATTGATGTGTTCTAAAGCAATGCATTACCCTTGTCTAGTTCAAGAAAAAGGAAGGTGTACACTTATTTTGGATACAAATGGAGGAATTATTTATTTTTGGGATGCCCCAAAATTGGAACATTCATCCTCAAATTACTGGGGCAGGCTCAATAAGCCTCACCCCTTTGATCTTGTTCCAGCTTGAATTTATGCTCACAGTTCCAACAACTGGAGACAGTCTTCTTCAAATATTATTAGTTAAAATTAAAATATTCTTGGCCAAAACTAAGTACAGTTTGGCTCACTTCACATGATTTTGCCCACATATACAAGCCAAATAAGCCAAGTGTGGTTCATTGTGTTCATCTACTATCCCTTTAAGCATGAAGCAGAAGAATGAAAGCTGTTTTTACTATAGGAGTCCCCGGTGGCGCAGTGGGTTAAACCCTTGTGCCGGCAGGACTGAAGACCAACAGGTCAGAGGACTGAATCCAGGGAGAGTGCGGAAGAGCTCCCTCTGTCAGCTCCAGCTTCCTATGCAGGGACATCAAAACACCTGGGCATCCCTGGGCAATGTCCTTGCAGACAGCCAATTCTCTCACACCAGAAGTGACTTGCAGTTTCTCAAGTCCCTCCTGAAACAAACAAACAAAAACAACTATGGGAATAAAACATTAATATTTTTGCATTTATTTGTCATTTATTTATTTGTCACGTTTCTATACCGCCCCTCTCAGCCCGAAGGCAACTCGGGACGGTTTACACAGGCAGTCTCTGCCCTCAATACAACACAGCAACAAGTCAACCCCCCAGAAAAAAAACATATAATAACAATTTAACAATTAAAAACATACAACTGCAGCCTCAGCGTCACGTTGAAATCAGTTTCCATCATATCGTCGCCATTCGTTATATCCAATTAAGCCTTATATTTCATCAACAAATGCCTGCTCAAATAACCAGGTCTTGACTTTCTTGCGAAACGTCATGAGGGAGGGGGCTGATTGGATGTCTTTAGGGAGGGTGTTCCAAAGCCGAGGAGCCACCACTGAAAAGGCCCTGTCTCTCGTCCCCGCCAGTCGTGCATGCGAAGAAGGCGGGACCGAGAGCAGGGCCTCTCCAGATGATCTTAAACATCTCGATTTGATTTGCATTCAAATCTGGAAGACTGGTTTGTTGCAGTGTAAGCCAATACAACCAAGCCAAGATCAAACTTTTATTTGAGGAACAGGAGATAATTTGATCGTTTCATTGGTTTATACTGGAAGCAGCAAGCCGCAGAGGTATCTTAGATCTGAACCAAATCGTCATCTTTAGTGGAACAGTAATTTTTTTAATCAACTGATCTAACATTGCATGAAATTATTTAAGTATTTTTCTCAGCATATTCTTTTTGGACTAGCTTCAGAGTAGCTTTAGTTTAATCAATTAGTTCTAATGTGATTGTAGCCGCAGTAGGGCCAGCCATTTGGTATTATTTTATAGACTTTTATGTAATGTTAAATGATCTTGTCAAACTCATTCTCATATTGATAAGGAGCACATTCTCATTCTGAACCATTTAGATTGGCTCAGAAACTCAGGCACCATATCGCATTTTGTTGTATTTTAGCAATGCACTCCCCTTAGACACCACTGATTGTTATTTCAAAAATGAAGCCACCTTAATATGAAATTTCCAATTATTATCAAGAAAATAAATTGCTTTCATTTTTCGTTTCACTGATATTTGCTTTCAGCTTTTAGGTGTAATTTCTCTTTCAATTAAATGACAATTGTATTATTTAGAAGTGATATTACAAACTTCCCATTTATCTTTTGTTAAACACATATACTTCAAAGTCGAGTTGCTTACATAACAAGGGATTGGACATGGTCTTTGTAATTCCTTCCAATTTCTAAGACTTTATCATTCTATGCCTATTCATGCTTCAAAATCAACAATAATGAACAGTACAGCCTTGTTTCGTTTGTTTTCTTATAAGATGCCCCCAAAACCTTGTTGCATGATGGCATGGAAATATTGATCCTAACTATAAATCCTAAGCAAATTCTGGAATACCATAAGTCAAAACCAGCTTGATAGCACTATTCACAACCAAAGCCCCACTATGATCCTGGTTGGTTTAACAGAAGCAGCTATGGACAAGTAAGGCTTGAGTATACAATCACAAATTTATCCTCTTGTATGGCGTTTCTCAACCTGGGGGTAGGGACCCCTGGGGGAGTCACAAGGGGGTGTCAGAGGGGTTGCCAAAGACCATCAGAAAACACGAGGCTCTCCTATGAGGAGCTCGACGGGAGCGGACGCATGGTGAGAAAGCTCCCACATTATTACTATATTTGGCTTAAGTTCTCCCTTTTGCTGGACTCTTTTTCATTGCTTATCATTGTTTGAAACATGGGAGGACTGGAGACTTCATGCTTATCAGCTTTGAACTGTGGAAATTTATAGAAGAACTGCCAAAGGGAATTCCACATCTACAGACAGCGTTTTAAGACTTCTTTTTCCCCAGTTACAAGCAGAGAGTAAGCTCAGAGAGAGATCGGTTTTCCAACTTAAAGACCGGTGGTTGCATCAACTGGAATCATTATTTAATATCTAAACTTACTAGCTGCAAAAATAACAAAACAACACAGACCTCCTTGCTGTATTCCCCCCAGAAGAGAAAAGACCATCATATCTCTTTAAAATGGTGTCTACAAGGAGCATTTACAAGCAGCTCTCACTCCCTCTCGAAGCGCAAGCTGCAGTCAACACCCGGAGAAGGAAGGAAAAGGGGGGGGGAGAACCAACACAAACAAAGATTACACAGTTTTTCAGCCATGATAGGAAAACGGAGGAGGCGAATGAGAAGGCGGAGAAGGAGATATGCTCAAGCCCTGCAGCATTAGATTGGACAATTGACCTGAAGGATGTAGTCACAATTTCTCCGATACAGATGAATTCACCAAATCTGGCAGACCAACTGGCGTGGAGTGGATCTGCAGCACCTGATAGAAGGTACAGCAGCAGTAACAGCAGCTTGCAATCCATGCTTGCAGGGGAGTCGGAAGAACTGGAGAAGGACATCTCGACCGAGTCAGGATCAGATTTAACCCCCCAGACGGGAAAAAGTATGATATTGCTCCCAAACTCAGCGTGGAATGCACACCGAAACCAACCCCAGATTATAGAATGCTGAGCAGGCAGCTTGAGGATAAGATCTCCAATATAGCAAGTGAATTGGGATTTATGAAAACTTTTTTAGCCAGCAGTAATAGAATGTTAACAGCTATTACTGAAGCCATCATCGAAATAGACCACAAGCTAAAGGGAAAAGACAGCCAGCTCCCAACACCAACACCAACAGAGAAGATGCCTGCAGGTAAGCAGAAGCAGCCAAAGAGACAGAAAGAACCTCCCAAGCAAGGAAAGAAAAGCAAAAACATCAAATGCTGTGGGAAAAAACAGAGACAATTTGGCCCTGGGGCCAAAAAGAAAGACCTCCTCAAACTCTGGAAGCTGCTTGAAGGACAGAATAAACCCAAGTCAACAAAGAGCAACAAAGAAGGCACCAAAAGCAAAAGAAGCAACAGGACGAAAAAAGACAACTATAAAAGCCCAACAACCAAGCACTTAACAAAAAGCCCAGAGAAAGATCAAATAGAAGTTGAAGAAAGTGAATCTAACGAAAAAAGTCAACAACAACGCAATAACTCTGTAGCAGGACGGGTTGACACAAAGTCAACAATGCTATACCCCACGCGGGGGAAAGAGAGGACGCAAAAGACCCTTAAATCAGGATGGAACCCAAAATTAACTTTGATCCCAAATAAATTGGTGTTCCTAAATTATCCTAGGATAGGGAAACCTATAACAGACAAGACACACATGGAACATCTACTTGACATCATAGGTGAGGTCTTACCAGGGGCAGTGATGAAATCAGATATATTAGGCATTGAATATTTGGACTACAATAACACTAAGGTACATGCCCTTGTAACCTTTAAGGATCATCAGAAAACACAGTATTTTCTGTTGGTCATGGAGGTTCTGTATGGGAAGTTTGGCCAAATTCTATCATTGGTGGGGTTCAGAATGCTCTTTGATTGCAGGTGAACTATAAATTCTAGTAACCAGAATTCAGAAATGTCAAGGTCTATTTTCACCAAACTCCACTGGTGTTCACATTTGGGCATATTGATCCATGCCAAGTTTGGTCCAGATATATCATTGTTTGAGTCCACAGTGCTCGCTGAACTACAACTCCAAAATTCAAGGTCAGTACCCACTAAACCTTTCCAATATTTTCTGTTGGTCATGGGAGTTCTGTGTGCCAACTTTGGTTCAATTCCATCATTGATGGAGTTCAGGATGCTCTTTGATTGTAGGTGAACTATAAATCCCAGCAACTCCCAAATGACAAAGTCAATCCCCTCACAATCCCACCAGTATTCAATTTTGGGCGTATCTGGTCTTTGTGCCAAATTTTGTTCAGCGAATGAAAATAGATCCTGCATATCAAATATTTAATTAGGATCCATTACAATAGCAAAATTACAGTTATGAAGTAGTAAAGAAAATAATTTTATGGCTGGGGGTCACTAGAACATCAGAAACTGTATTAAGGGGTTGCAGCATTAGGAAGGTTGAAAAGCACTGCTCTTGTATAATGGCATTCTGATACATTTTAACGTCTATAAACTATACGTTGGATTTCAGACTAAATTATCCATAATTTTAACTCTGAAATAAATGGGAACTAAATAAAGTCAGAATTAACTTGTTCCATCGATATTATTGAGACTTAATTTCAATGGACTGAGGGTGCATCTTCACTGTAGAATTAATGCAGCTTGACACCACTTGAACTACCATGGTTCAATGCTATAGAATGATGGGCGTTGTGGTTTGGTGAGGCACCAGCACTCTTTGGCAGAAAAGGCTAAAGATCTTGTAAAACGACAGCTCCCATGATTCCATTAAAATGCCCCATGGCAACTAAAGTGGCATCAAGCTGCATTAACAGTATAGAGGCACCCTGAGTATGAATACTGGCCACTATACTAGCTTTTAGCAGGAAAGTATTGCAACCTGCCTGCAATCCATTAGGACCAATCAAATAACATTATTTGTCATTTCTTTGGATTTAAATGAAGCAAATAATACACTAGTAGTATTCAAGAATTAAAAATGCCACATAGTAATAAAATATGCCCCAACACAGATTTTGTAATCATTAGTATGCAGGAGCCTGCCTATATCATGACACAGGTGACTGAAAGCTCATCACCTTTGCATTTTCACCTAACTTTTCTTGCCTCCCCAATGAGTGCTCAGACAAATTGATTTTTTAATCCTAATTTCCAAAGCTGTTCATGTTTTCAGCCTACCATAGAGACCATCTGTCTCTCCAAAACCTTGACTTCCTTTGACAGCTCTGTTCCTTAGGAACAATGGAGCTGCCAACTGCGAGAACTAAGTGAGCACATGGTGCGCATCATTTTGGGCAGCTGACCTACTGCTAGGGAAATTATTCTTGCATTAAAATAGCCACAAAATCTTACTGACTCTCCAGAAAAATGGATGGAGATATTCTATTGTTTAGCAAATAAAGAACTCGCACATATGTAATTGTGGTTTGTATAGCCTATAGTAAATATTTTCTTCACTTTGAGTATATTGATAATGGTGATGAGATTTGAAGCATTCAGATTCTTATTATGCATTGCATATTGAATGCCTTTATATTGTTTCCAAAATATAGAAACCTAACAAGTGATCCTGCCAGAGTGATGTCTTGACAAGATTTGTCCAGAGGCTGCCATTGCCTTTCTCTGAGGCTGAAAATGTATGATTTGCTTAAGGTCATACTATGGATTTCTATGGGCAAGTGAAAATTGAAACCCAAGTTTCCTTAAGTCATTGTCAAACCACTACACATGGTTTTTTCAATATATATTATCATATTGTGGCACAAGAAATAGCAATATTGTTGTTTCCACAATGCAGACAGAGAGTGACATATAATTGTTGGAGAATTGGAGGATTTTTAGTCCAAAAAGTAACTTGCCATGAAGCAGAGTTTCAAGCCATGGAGGTCTTACTGATTGCTGGGGGTCATGGCGGTAACTTGTTTTGTGTTAATTCAGTATTAAGTTCTTATGAAATTGGCACATCCCAAATCATTATCCAAACAGAAACACAATTATTCTTTCCAGAATTTTGCAATGTAGTTCCTTGAACAGCATGAACACCGTATATATTGGAGAAAATGCACAAAAATATGTATATATTTTTGAATACAAAGCAACACTGCATTAATAAAAACCCTTTCCAAAAGTTTACTCAATAGTGCTATATAGAAAAAAAATATGTATGACTTGGTGGCTGCGATGGGCACAATGGGTTAAACTCTTGTGCTGCTAAATCTACTGACCTGAAGCTGAAGCTGGGATGAGCTCCCCCTGCCGCCCCTAACTCCTACCAACCTAGCAGTTTGAAAACATTCAAATGTGAGTAGATCAATAGGTACTGCTTCAGTGGGAAGGTAATAAAGGCACCCATGGAACCATGTCAGCAAGATGACCAGAGAGGTGTCTACAGACAACAGGCTCCTTGGCTTGGAAATGGGAAAAAGCACCTCCCCATGGCCAGAGTGAGCACCGCCTCCAGAAGCTGGAGTTGAAAGGGAAAACATTAACCTTTGCTCTGTGTATTTGTGTGTCATTGTTATTAAAAAGGCATTGAATGTTTGCCTATCTGTGTACGTTGCAATCCACTCTGAGTCCCCTCGGGGAGATAGAGCAGAATATAAATAAAGTGTTGTTGTTGTTGTTGAAGGCACACAACAACAAATCTTTTGCACACAGCTTAAAGACTTAAGGCTTCTTTCTGATCTGGTCAGTCTCAGAAGCTTCATTAATTGAAGGAATGTAGTAACACTCTTAAGACTAAGTTGTTTTACCATGAGCTTTCATGGATATACACCCACTTCTTCAGATGCAGTACAGAGTGATATCCAGGCCTCAGTGTATAAAACATATTTACACAACTGTGAGAGTGGAATGCACTAGGATCCATAAAGATGCAAACCATAATGTTTCTAAATTCCCAGAGGGCTGCATAAGGTGATACAAGTCTTTCAGCTCAGTTTGTGTTGATGTGTCAAAGCAATAAATTTGCTTCTAAAAGTCAATTTACTTGGGTTTAAACCTTTCTTTTTTTATCTTGCAAGCCACCTTGAGTCCCATATTTGGAGTGGGGAGAAATGAGGTAAAAAAAGACAAGCCAAACTAAAGGAAGTAATCTGAGAAGGATCTGTAGTCATCCCCAGGTGTCTGGAAATACTTAACACGTTTTAGGATCATAAATATACTGTAGAGCAGTGGTTCTCAACCTTGGGTCCCCAGATGTTTTTGGCCTTCAACTCCCAGAAATCCTAACAGCTGGTAAATTGGCTGGGATTTCTGGGAGTTGTAGGCCAAAAACATCTGGGAACCCCAGGTTGAGAACCACTGCTGTAGAGCATCTCATGGTGAGTGTTTTCCAGAAGGCAGAATGTGATAGACATGGCCCAACAGAAAGATCTGTACCATTACTATTAGAAGAATTTCCATCCCTGAAGGCTCTATGGCAGTCCAGAAACCGGTCCTTCCTGCAATATAGTATGTAGTAAAAATCTCTTCTGGTATCTTTTTTACAGTTGTAGAAGTATTCCCGAATATGTTTGTAATAATCAAATTATTGTTCAATCTGAGTACAGTGTCACCACAAAGACTGGAAAATTCCTTTAAAAATCCTTCTGGATTCCTTCCCTTCTTATCACAAATGATCCTCATATACAAATGACCTTTCTTTTAATCAAGTAGGGTTTTATTGGAAGTGACATAAATATCAGAGGTTAATATAAGTTAATAAATATAATTAATATAAGTTAATATAAGTGAATTAAATAAATAAATAAATAAGTTCTTCCGCAGTCGTAATCCCATCTGCATATTTGTTTTCCCTGTATGATGGGAGAAACTCCATCCTTCTTCTCTTGAGGTAGCAGTTACAAACTCCATTGTAAGTTATTGTCACAGCCTCATCTGCATTTTCACATGCAACAGGATGCCCACGCATGATAAAATCCCTCAATGAATCTGTTAGACACAACCCTTCATAGCAAAGACTTGCTTCTATTTAAGACAAGTTTGCTCCTCAGAACATCATCAATCTGTCTTACATTGCATAGACTTTGCACTTGCTAAGTGCCACTCAGTAGGAACAGGTTGGACATGCCATATTTTAGAAAATTGCTTACATTTAACAGAGACAGAAAACAGTACAAAGGTGCACTGCAGCATATCAAAATAGATTTCTTTGATGATAAGGCACCTGAAATGATTAAATTGAGAAAATGACAGCCATAGGACATGAATGGTGCTTGGTGGTTCAGTATAAGTAGCCTGCCCAAACACAGACACACTTTTTTGTCTCTTCATGTCAATGCCATTATCACAACTTTGGCCATACTTGGTTTTCCCCACTATCTTCACTAGGGTTTGGCCTTCTCCTAAATTCTATGGAATGTCCTTTATATCAATCTTGCTTCCAATTTCATCAGACATTCTGTCAATGACCTCTTCTCAAACTCACATCAGATACATTATCTAGTATGACAGAGTAATACTTATCTTTTTTCCAATCTGTTACCAATTTTCTCTAGCACTTTCCTGGCCACAAAGACTCTCAGTTCATTCTGAATGGTTTTTCTACAGTAGTGATCATTACGCTCATTTGAAGATACACTCCGAAAATGCTCAACCATTATACCATCATACTTGCCGAGTAGCTTTACAAGCCAAAGAAAATTATTATCTGTGAATAGCTTGTCTGAAGATTCCCCGAATGCCAAGCTGTGTACTGCTGAGAACTCTGTAGTATATATTTGGTATGAGTACAGCCTCCAATGCTGACTTCCTTGGTTTAGAACAGACCATTCTAGGTTAAATTCTGAGGATCAGTTCTGGTGTTTTACATCCCTAGCAAATAAAAGGATGTAGTTCCTCCCTTTACTATTAAATATAAATCGTAATGCTGAGGAGAACTGAAGGAAGCATTGAACTAGAATAAAGCCAAAACAAGTTGCAAATAAAAACTCTGTTCCTTCATCAATAAAGTAATACTGATCTTCCACTGCAAAACAAACAAAACAAAAACAAAACCTAGTTAGACAATACGTAGAAAACATTTGGATATTGTTCCAGGTTGTTACCCTCAAGTAATTCACAATTATGCTGCTGAAACTGGGATGAATTGATAACCGGAGAACTATCAGGAACGAAAATTGTCTTCCATTTCAAGTGGGTCACAAAAGAAAAGAACCTCTATTGCTTCAGTTTTTTAAGTCCATATAGTTAGAAGGACTTTTGTTACACAGATTGGTATAAACCATTAACGGAGAAAACTTGGGAGCCAAACAAGAAGGTAGGGAAACCTTGCATATGTGACTTAGGTGAAAAGAAAGATTCAAGCTATGCATATGGGAGGCAATTATATTTACAGTGTTCCCTCACTTATTGCGGGTGCTACGTTCCAGGACCACCCGTGATAAGTGAAAATCCGCAAAGTAGGGATGCTATAGTTATTTTAATATTTATACATTATTTTAGTAGTTATATACACTATTTTAGTCTATATAAACTTAAAGGAAAGGAAAGGAAGGAAAGGCCCTTCAAGGCTGGCTGGAAGGAGGGAGGACTGAGGAGGGAAAGTGCCTCTGAGAGCGGCGGTGGCAAAAACCCACAAAACAGTGAAAATACCACAATATGTATTGTATATTAATATTTATTGAAAACTGCAAAACAGCAAGTCCACAATAAGCAAACCGCAAAGTAGAGAGGGAACACTGTACACTCTTCTTGTGGCCTACACTCACCGAGTGTCCAGCTTTGCTAGGGACAATGCCAATTAATCCTCTGTCACGCCACCTTTTCCAATTGCTTTTAAAATGTCCTAGTGTCTCCCTCCCACTTTCACCATTTCCTGGGCTTACTTCTGTTACTGCAAACTTTGTCCAAAATGCAAAAGTCAACCTGTTTGGAGGAGTGGATGGTGGCCAAAATTGTTGTCCTTCTCTGTAATCTCAGGGTAAGGTGAAACGCTGAATCCTTTCCTTGCTTGTATGTTCTTTCACATTAATAATGTTTGCCATCTTAATTGAAGGCCCCTTATCCAGCTTAATAAAATCCACATTATTTGCTTTGAACTGGATTATATGGCAGTGTAGACTAAGATAATCTTGTTCAAATCAGACAATGTGGATTTTTTGCTTTGATAGGCTGAATTATCTGGTAGTGTAGAAGGGGCCTTAGTTGGCCAAATCTCTAAACTTTCATCTATGAAATGTTGAAGGATATGGTGATCTTCTTAGAAGCATCTTACACTCTATGAAAAGTAGGATGTTCTTCTTTGGTTTAACTAGTAAAACTCTTCTAATATCACATGTCCTGTCTAATGAGCCCTTAAATCCCTCCAAGATCATTTACCTGGACCCCACCCTAAATTTTAGACATAAAGACACATGACAACAATCCTAACTAACTTGACAATGGCCCCTTCTACACAGCAGTAAAAAATCCAGATTATCCATTTTGAACTGGATTATATGGCAGTGTAAAATCAGATAATCCAGTTCAAAACAGAAAATGTGGAACATCTCCCTTGATATTCTGGATTACATGGCAGTGTTGAAGGGTCCTTTCTCATCAGACAAAAACAGGCTTACACTTCCCATTGAATTCCTGGTAAGCTTATGTGTGTTAACATTGTTCATTTTAAATCTTGTATTGTTCTTTTGATGGGGAGATATTGGAAATATAGATATTTATTTATACATATATTGTATGTACATTAGAAGCACTGAATGTAAGAAAAATCAAGTTTTCTCTGTATTAGAAAGCCAATCTGACAGGACAGAAAGAATGCTGAAGGAGATCTGTGTTAAAAGGGGGAGGAGAAGGGGGGCCTGTAATCTATACCGGAAAAATATAGAGACATGCCTCTTGCATGTTGGAAGATAGAATTTTATATTTCTATGATGCTAAAGTGACGTAGTGATGATGTATGTAGAAGCAAGGTTTTTTTGTTTGCCTGCATTTGAAGATGTATAAAAAGGGACAGTCAATGCCTTTATTTTTGCTCTGGTTTGCTTTTGGATGAGAGTCCATGCCAAAGTCTCAGCTGATAATAAAGCTGTACTTTTCTGCCTCCAAAAGGATCACTCTTGGTATTATCTCTCCTATCTGCTGCTACACTTTCATGTGTTTTGCACTACAAGTATGTACACTGCACATAGGAATTCATTCATTTTTTTTTTCAAATTATAGTCTGGCACCCCAACACTCTGAGGCATCATGAACTGGCCCTTTGCTTAGAAAGTATGAGGACCCCTGTCTTAAAGTAATGGATATTTGAGAATGAGCCAAGAATCGGAATCCTTTCCAGGCTTGTTCTGCTGAAGGCAGTGATCCATATAATACCATGCACATGTTTATCATTTATTTATTTATTTCGTATATTTCTATCCCACCCTTCTCCCCACAAGGGGGACTCAGAGTGGCCTTGTTTTAATAAACAAGGATTTAGTCACTAAAGTTTGCGTAGAAATTTAAAATTTCTAATATGAGGTTCCATATCGAGTGAGTGACTGTGGAATTCTAAATCTGGAAGATCTTATAAATACCTGCAAAGAGATTGTTGCAAATTTGCTAGCTAATTAGCAAGCTAGAAAGCTCAATCCAAGTCATAGTACTCAAATGAGTATCCAAATCTAGGCTTAGCAGTAGATAACATATATCAAAGCTTATAGTTCTGCCTCCAGTGGTTGGCTTTGTCCATGGCAGAGACAATGCCTAGCCTGAGAGCTTGGAGCCTGATCTGAAAATTCACAAAATACAAATTGAGCATCCCATATCTGGAATTCTGAAATCCAAAATACTCCCAAATATGAAGTTGTCTACATGGATGGATGAGATAGTAATACATTTGATTTCTAGTGGATTTAATTTGTTTTATGCACAAATTAGATATAGATACATGTATAGAGAGAGAGTCCCATCTTCAGACTCTGTGTATATGGTTTATATGAAACATAAATTAATTTCATGTTCAGACTTGTGTCCCATCTTCAAAATGTTCTATTTTGTATATATGCACCAATACAGGCATTCCAAAACCCAAATGTACCTGAAATTCAAAACACTTCTGGTTCCAAGTATTTTGGACTGGGAATACCCAACCTGTCTATGGATTCAGATCTATTCCATGCTTTAATACTCCAGAACCTTCTTGTATTAAAAAAATCCAGTTCAAAAGTCAAAGATTGGGTAAGTTGGATGATATCAGATATAGCAGAGAATGGAGTTTCCATAAAAAAGTGTTGAGCTGCTTTCATACTTTATATTCCCAACCTGTGATCTGTGGACCATCAGTGGTCCGCAAGGACCAAAATATGGTCTGTGGCCTCACCATTACTACACTGCTGCAATGAGAGTGACTCGTCTCATGAAACCCTCTTATAGTGCCGAGGCTTATTAAATATGGCTTTCTGTGGGCAAGCAGATGGTGACTACTGGATGGCATATGCTTTGTATCAGAAACTAGAGTTAATGTGGTCTATCCAATGCAATTTTCTGAATCAGCACCCCAAATAACTAAATGAAATATAAAGTTGACCAAAAACTGATTTGTAACCCTTTTGGTACTAACATTGGAGAGTAGTCCCTGGTCAAAGTGGTCCCTGATCAAGTCGTCACTGATCAAAAAAGGTTGGGAGTCACTACTCTAGAAATACAGTATATGTAGGTTCACTCACTGGACTAAGAAATGTTCCATCTGCACACCATCGGTTCTCTCTTATGTTCCCTCTACATATGTGTGCAGTTGAGCCGGAAAACATTATCCTTTTTTAATACAAGTTCCACAACCCTGAATAAAAACTTTCCTACACCAGTAGTAAATATCCACTTTGTGACACCCAATTTCCTTTTATGTGATAAATATTGGGTCTATGTGTGTCTTCTTCATTGGCAACTTCATTCCCAGTATAATTTCAGTCAGATAACAAAGGGCACAATACAATACAATAGCATAAGATTGCATTATGGAAAATTGAAACCCATGACCTTTGGTATTTAGGAATGGAAGACCCTTTGCATGTTTGACCAATGTCACTTCCAATACTTATCATTTGCAATATATTTTTCAAGGAGAATGTTCTGGCCTTGACATACATTGTGTTTAGCTCTATATCTGTCCAGGCTGTCAACTCACAACCAATTATGAAGGTAAAAGAAATCTGAACTTTCAGCAACAAAAATATAAAGAATGATAGGATGAGGGGCAGAATGTGATTTTTTAAAAAAGACATTAGAAAGAAGCTGACCTGCGGAGAACAAAGCCAGAGGTAGCAAATCTATAAGGAACAACAAAATAGACACACAAGAAACCATGCCTGCCCAGCTGTATAATACACACTTATAATTACGCTCAGGACAACAGACCATAGTAGAAATACATGAAACATGGAATGCAGTTTTACAAAAAACAATGACTAGACATTTGATGCCTGACACTATTTTCTGATAGCAGAAGCGTAATATGAAATGTTTCTCAACTCCAACATAGATGAGAAAGAGATACTATTGTATAATAGATTACATCCTGCCAAAACTGTTGTTAGAAACACCTTACTACAAAGATGAATATCAGACAAGATACAATTCCTCTTTTATTTGAACTAATGTTAATCCCAGCAAGAAACGAATCACAAATGATCTTGACATTTTCCTTATTAATCAGATAGCATTAATTAAACTGCATTTCATCGTTCTACTGAAGTCCTCAGCTGCATAATAAAGAGAAGAGAATAAGATAAATTAAAGTGATGCCATGTGCCAGCTTTTTCTTCCTTTTTGATTTTAATGTTTTCCTTTTATTTCCTTCCACTTTTAAAGTCTACCAACCAGCTGAATGATCTTTGAAATCATTGCTCCCATTTATAATTGCTGGTTATACTGTATTTTTTTACATTGGTCAGTCCAGTTAAACTTTTGTAATATTTTTGGTATGTTGGTTTCGGTACAACACTCCTATGCGCTGAATTGTGAATATTGGTTTAAATCTATATCTATAAGTGGGTATAATGAGACTTGCCAAATTCTGGGAGTTGTAGTCCTAAAACATCTGGAAGGTCACATGTTTAATTAAATGTGCCCATTTTTCATATAGTTAGATCTTATCTGAATTTTCTTCAATTGTCTGGTACATTAATGGTAAACAGAAAATTATATGGATTGGTGATCTACTCCATTAGGAGCCCCTGGTGGCACTGTGGGTTAAACCCTTGTACTGGCAGGACTGAAAACCAACAAGTCAGAAGTTTGAATCCAGGGAAAGTGCGGGTGAGCTCCCTCTGTCAACTCCAGCTCCCCATGTGGGGACATGAGAGAAGCCTCCCACAAAGATGGTAAAACATCAAAACATCCTAGCATCCCCTGGGCAACGTCTTTGCAGATGGCCAATTCTTTCACACCAGAAGTGACTTGCAGTTTCTCAAGTCACTTCTGACACGAAAAAAAACCTACTCCATTGCGCCAAGGTCGCACATTTTCAGTAGCATGCTCTTGGGGAATTTTTGAAATTTTACTACAAAATATAGCATACTAAAGATTCCAAATACATGCTCACATTCAGATTCCAAATACATGCTTTGTTCACTATACATTGTTGTAATTGGTTGTATTTTGGCCTCGTGATGTGACCAAGCTTTCTGAGACCTGGCTATAATCAGTTTACTGTATTATATATATCTCTGTCTACAAATCCATCCACTTCTTTTTTTCCCCTCTCCTTGTGTGATATAAGTGAAAACTGTCTAGGATTAATTTTTACACAATAATGAATAATGTCTTAGGTACGGTCAAATGAAAAGATCTGGCCAAGCTGAATTATGCTGGCTGCCAAAATGCTAATAATATTCCAAGGCAGTAGTGATTTATTTTTTCTTCATCAGAAAAATAATTAGTTTTGAACATTTATTTGATAGCTCAATGATCTTGCCATTCAGAAATGGCGTACAGTATGCTGACTGTTCCATTTTTATTCTAATTTATAGTTCCTGGAACAGTTGTTTGCTAGGCTGCTAAATTAGGAGGGGGTAGCCTCCCTTGGGTTAATGGTTTTATGTCAGGTAGCATGCAGTGCAATGCATCTGAGACTTTGTCTACATTTGCTACCTACCTACCATAAACCATTGCTTGCTAATCCAAAATACTCAAGTGTGTTTGTTCCATTGGTGTTGGTGCCATAATGGAGGTAGTACCAGACAATGGTATCAGCAGTGTTCAGTGCTGTGAAGACTGCACCAAGTTTGTTAAAAGAAGTATATTTTCAAGCTACCATATTAGTTTTTTTTAAAAAAACCTATAAATTGTACTTTAAAAAAGTTTATATTTTATACTATTTTTAGTGCACTCTTACAATTTATATTGTAAGTTGCTTTGAATCCAATTTGGAAATGACTTGAAGACACGATGTTGTTACTGTTTGCCTTCAAGTCATTTCCAATTTAAAGCGACTCAAAGGCAAATCTATTAGAGGGATTTCCTGCCAACATCTGGTCATCCTTCTAAGACAGAAGGCCCTTCCACCCAGCTCTATATCCCATGATATAAAGGTAGAAAATGCCACAATATCTGCTTTGAACTGGGTTGTCTGAGTACACACTCAGATAATGTGGGATTTTCTGCCTTGCTATTCTGGAACATAGTTCTGTGTGGAAGGGCCCAGAGTGTGTATGACTTAGGCCAAAGTCAACCAATGATTGAGTTTCCATGACTGAGTAGGAATTTGAACCCTGGCCTCCAGAGTTGTAGATCAATATTCAAACCACTGGCAAACTTGAAGACAATAAGAAGGAAATGTTTTAATATGGATGCGGTGAGAAATATTTTTACTGTTGTTATGCATCTTCATGTTGTTCCTGTCTTATGATGACTCTATCATGGGACTTTTCTGAATTAAAAAATTAAAAATGTATTACACAGAATTGGAGAAGACAGTACACACATGACCTCGGGGTCTGTCCAGTCTATTCTGCAGGTATTAACCATTGACTGGCAACTGGATAAGATCTATCAGTGTCTTGGAAGAGAATATAATACTAATATAATACTAATAATAATACAATAAATAATTATATATTTCATATTACATGTAACATTATTAATAATATTACAGTATAGTGGTATAGTACAATATGGAAATGTATGGTCCTAATATTGTGCTATGCTTATAATATATTTAATGTACATATAACTTGTAAGCCTCTCTCAGTCCCCTATGGGGTAAGAAGGGTGATAATATAAATAAAATATAAATAATATAATATAAATTTTAATGTTAATTGTATTTTAATGTATTTTAACTCTAGTTGTATTTTAATGTATTTTAATCTTAACTGTTGTTTTTATTATATGTATATTGTGTGGCATCGAATCGTTGCCGTTGTGAGGCCGCTCTGAGTCCCCCTCGGGGGTTGAGAAGAAGCAGGGTATAAATGGTGGAAATAAATAAATAAATAATAAATAAATATTAATATAATATTTATTTAATATAAATATTGTAAATATAATATAATATAATATGTTGTAAATAAATATATAAATAAATGGTCATAATGGAAGCTGCAGTTCAGTGATATATGGAGGGCACTGTTGTTCAACCCTACTTTGAAAATTACCTATATAGCAGAGAAACAGTGACTGTAGATGCTTTAGTGGGATTTCCTTCCGAATAAACATGCATAGGATTGCACATCAAGGTGATCAATCAATGCACTTTTTCCTGGGAACAGACTTCACTGAATTTAGTATAACATTTGGGAATGTAGTGCCCAATTCTAGCATCTTTCCAAAACTTTCACTCTAGAACTTATTGTCTGTTTATGTGTAAATGCTTTCACTTTATCTGTAAGGAGCCCTGTGAGGAATGGTACCCTTTGCTAAAATGAACAGAGGGATGCAAGAAAAAGCAGGATAAATATTCTGATAAATAACCTTGTGTTCAAGAAAACTGTAAGAAGGCCCTGTATGTTTGCTCTCCTCTTATCTAACATGGGACCCACCAAGCCGATCAAAATGGCTAGTTAAGAATTCTGTTCAATGGGCCAAGAATAACAAATGCACACTGCACGTTCACTATTCTACTGTATTATGTTGAGAATATACTGAAAGAACAGCTAGTTTTTAGGCATTATGTTTTCAGGTGAAGTACCCACTCAAAGTTTTATATTGTTTGCGATATATTGGGTTGTAAATTACATTTTTTTAAAAAAAGCACACCTCTTATTTTTCATATGGGGTTTCCTCCAATATTTCAGGACCTGTATCAAGACAATCTATTCTCTCATTGAAAAACTTAACATTGAGACAGCAGAGTCCTCCAGATTTTTAACTCCACAGATCAGGTGCTGTGTGCAACTGTCAATTCAAATTAGTTCCCAAATTTGGCTGATTTTAAAAACCAAATGAAATGCTGTACAGCCTGTCAGGTAATAAATAAAAAGAGCCATTTTCATCAATTTACAACTGCAGCTTTTGAAGCATTACATTCCCTTTGCATGTATTGCAGGAGGTTGTCATAAAAGAAATTACCAGGACATAAAAATGGGCATTTTGAAGCCTGTCCCCAAACTAGACTGATGGTAATGAAAAGCGTCAAGTTGTTTTGCCAAGGCAATAACATTGATCTTAGCTTTTGTCAGATTGCTGTTTCTTAACAGCCTAGCTTATTAGAACAGCAGTAATCTGGAGGTCAGTTCCTCCTTTCTAGTACATTCTTAATTATTAAGAGGCATCCATTAAATACTAATGTTATGACAAGCCTCATTGTGCCATCCACTTGTGATTAGTAGTAAGCATTACAAGTTTTTGCTTTTGTCCCAGACCATGGCATAGTTGCTTATGATGTTCTTTTATGCAGCTTCGGCAGATCCTTTATGCAAGGACCCTTGAGCAAATGTTTTTCTTGAACCAAATCCATCTTATCCAGCAAAGTCTTTTTTAAAATGCATGACTTTGCAATATCTGGGACAACATCTGGGGTGGATTGTTGTATTGTTTTAGGATTTTTAATGTATCTTTTAATGTATTTTATATATGCAGTTTTAACCATATTTTACTATGTGTAAGTCGCCCCGAGCCGGATAAATAAATAAATAAAAAGTCCCCCATCTCTCAGTGGCCGTTTATGTTCAAAGATTAATTTTACATTGGAGATACAAAGTAGAGTTCTGGACATATTTTGGAGTGGCTGCCAATGAGGAATTCCTTTGGAGCATCCATACACTGACTATCCATTGTATAGTAAAGGTAAAGTTTTCCTCTTGACATTAATTCTAGTGGTGTCCAACTCTGGGGGGTGGTACACATCTCAATTTCTAAGTCAAAGACCCGGCGCTGTCCGTAGACACTCCTAGGTCATGTGGCTGGCATGATTGCATGGAATGCTGTTACCTTCCCACCAAAGCGGTACCTATTGATATACTCACATTTCCATATTTTTGAACTGCTAAGTTGGAAGAAACTTGGGCTAACAGCGGGAGCTCACCCCACTACCTAAATTCAAACCACCAACCTTTTGGACAGCAAGTTCAGCAGCCCCCGGGGGCTCCATATCCACTGTATAGCAAATGTTAATAAAATATAAGGAATAATGAATCCAGTTAGACAAAATATATCCGCACACCATGCTCCCAAGCCAGTTGTCTGAAATTCCCACAATTTGCAATGCTCCTTATCCATGAAATTCAAGTTTTCGGATAGGGTTTTCCCATTCAATCCCTGATTTGAAGTTTAATTACCAATTGTAAACGTTTTGTGCTAAAATGGCTAGATTTTGGCTCTAAGAAATGTGCCAGAATGAAGGAGATTCCTCTTCACACAAGATGAGATTTGCCATTGTTTATCACCTTCCCCATCCTCCCCAAACAGATGAGTATCTGCTCATAGGGAAAATGTTAAAAAGTTCTTAGGGGCAATAGCCCTACTCCATTCTCACATATTCTGTTCTTGGCTAATGCGGGTAAAGTGGTAATAGTCTTACAACCCCTGATGCTTTTGTATAATGTTTTGTGACTCGCTGAATTGTCTGAGACTGCTTTGGTCACTGTATTTTATACAGACATACTTCAAATAAATAGGGCAGCAGTACACTTCATAATAATAGCTCCATACATATTGCCTGAGCATGCCATTCACTGTGCATTTATTTAAGCCATAATCCTAAAAAAAAGTATGAATAGAGGTACCGGTAAGTCAATTGTAGTGCAATATAACCCTTCAACTGGTCATGAGGGAGCGATTATATGTCTGAACCAGGCCTATAACCTTATTATTCTGTAGCAGAAAAGGTGCTACAAATATTGTTCATTGCGGTTCTAAGCCATGATAGCTTTTGGGACTGTTGCCCATGCAACTATATCATAGCTCTTATTTTATATGTGTACCGGACAAGCCATAGATTTGAACCACATATACTTGTGCATAATACATTATAATGGAGGATATCTGCTAAACATAACATGTACACCACAAAAAAAATTATAGACAAGGCACTTGGCTCTATAAACCTTTGGTTAGTAAAGAGATCAAAGTCGATCTTGCTTTTGCAAAAGGGGGCTGCTATGTAAGCAGCCTCCGTCACTCATCACTCTGTGATTAATTGCATAATATTCTGCAGTTAAATCAAGAGGAATTCTAGTGGGAGCCAAAATATGAAGTATGAAATGTGCAGAATGATAGTAAAAACTGTATACTTCCTGCATAGTCTCCAACTGTCCTAGTTGGCAGATTACCACATTACTCAAATCTAGTGTTGTGTTTCTTCTCCGTTTGGCTTCAGAAGCAGTCTAATCTTTTAAAAGCAAGTTGCTTCCTTCTCTTGTGTCTTTTCCTCTTCTTTTCCCCAATGGCTGCTCTGTGCTTGCAAGCTTCATGGCGCTTCTGAAACAACTCCTCTTTGACTTTGCCTTGGTACTTAGACTACCATAATGCGACCCTAATTTTGGCCATGTGCTTTAGCCAAAAAAGATGCGCACTAGACTTGAGAAAATATGGTCACTCTTGGCTTTCACACTTTTTCATCTGCTTTTAAAATATGCAGGTTTCTCTGTTCTCCTCTCACTTCCCCCCTTTAGCCTAATCTTACTTAAGTTGCTGCAAATGTACTCAAAAGTCAGACTGGCAGAAGGAAAGGAGGTCCAGTTATAGGCAAAGCAAACTGATTCAGCCTCCTCTAGTTGTGTATATTCTTCCTCATTAGTAATTGTTGCCATCTTGACTGCTCTTTGATGATCCTTGACTACACAGGCCCCCGTTTTCATCAGTGAAATGCTGAAGACTATGTTTCTGACTGTTACACCCTAACAAAGCTTATGCCAACACCTTTGTCCCCTCAGTGCACATCTACACTTCAGAATTAATGGTGAGGTACCAGTACCCTTGGGCAGAGGAGGTTAAAAACGTTATAAAACTCCAACTTTCTTGATTTGTTAGCATTGAGTCATGGCAGTTAAAGTGGTGCCATCTACACAGCATTGCTTTACAGTGTAGATCACTGTGGGCGGTACCACCCCCTAGTGCGTGGTGAGGCAATCCAAGGGGGCGGTGGGAGGCTCAGGGGAATTTGGGGGGCAGTGAACCCCATTTAGGAGGGGTCGTGTGGCCCTCTTCTTTGGCCCTGCCCTGCCCTCTTTGCTTTGACCTGCATATTAGATATTTGGATTAGAATTAGTAAGAGTAGCAAAATTATTTATGAAGTAACATAAATAATTGGGGGTCACCGCAACATGAGGAACCTTATTTAGGCATCATGGTTGAGAACCACTGCATTAATCTTCTGTTTAAATGCTATTAATTTTTTTAAAAAAAAATTTCTAGTGGAAGGTTAGTAAAAAAAATTCTGGAAAGGGGGTGGTAGGCCAAAAAGGTTTGGGAACCACTGGTGTAGATGAACCCCTGGTTAGTATATAACACAGAGATCCTCCTACATTTTAAGCAGAGGGCCAGTTCATGGTTCCGGAGACTGTTTGGGGGGGGGGGGGGGGGCAGGGGTGAACTATAGTTTGGAAAAAAACATGAATGAATCTCTAGACACACTGCACAAATCTGATTTGTAGTGCAAAAAAAAGAGAAAGAACAATACAATATTTAAAATGAAGAACAATTTTAACCAAAATAAACTTACCAGTATTTCAATGGGAAGTGTGGGCCTGCTTTTGGCTGATTAGATAGTCAAGTTGATTAGGATTTTTGTTGTTGTTGTGTGCCTTCAAGTTTTTTCAGATTTTAGTTGTTTCTAAAATTTAGGGCGAGGGTCAGGTAGATGACCTTGGAGGGAGTCATCCAGCCCATGGGCCTTATTTTGGGGATCCCTTTGCACACTAGCTAAAGCACTTTTTTAAAATATCAGGAGCCACTTGACTCCTCATGTGAGAAAAGTGGCTGTTTGCAAGGATGCTGCCCAGGAGACGCTCAGATTTTTTTTTGATGTTTTACTAAACATCAAAGGCTTCTCTCATGTCCCCGCATGGGGAGCTGGAACTGATAGAGGAAGCTCATTCGCACTCTCCCTGGATTAGAGCCTGCGACTTGTCAGTCTTCAGTTCTGCCGGCACAAGGGTTTAACCCACTGCACCACTGGGGGCTCCACATGTGCCTAGCTAAAGCACATGTGTTAAACACAAAACCTGTGGGCTGAATTCAACTTTCCATGTCATTTTAAGTGGCCCGTGACCCTTTCATTATACAGTCCTACAATTACACATGGCCCTATTGAATTGGTGTGGCTTCTGGTGAAAATAAGTTTGACACCCCTGACCTAAAGTCCAGATGAAGTACTTTTATTTGTTCATCCTTTAATGTGGCATATGCCATTCTGTGTCAGCAATGCCTCCCAGCAGTCTACATTGGGTAAACAGTAGGCATGAGAAAAATGAAACGGAAATTAAAAGGATTCGTAAGAGATTCGTATGTAATGGGACTTTTGAGGTTTTACGTATCGCTGCCGCGATCCCGGAAGTAGACGTCCTTTAACGGTCCTTGAGGCCAACAATTTGCGTTAGGATTGTAAGAAATTCTTAAGTATTAATTAATTAATTATTGTACTACTCACTTCTCCCTGTCTTCTCCCCCTCATTTCCTTCCCGCCTTCATTCAGCTTCTTCTTTTTCCCGCATTTCTATGAGGAACTGGAAGTGACGCTGCTGCTAGGTAGGCTAGGCAATGCATTCTGGAAAGTGTAGTCCTCCAGGCTTCCCCCCCCCTCCTTCTCTTCCCCGTTGCTCTGCTGCCATGCCCCATCGCAGGGGCCTGCTTCACACACACACACACGCGCGCTTCTCTCTCTCCCTGCGCTCTCTCAGATGCTTCACTTCCCCGTTGCTCTGCCATGCCCCATCGCAGGGGCCAGCTTCAGCCCTCCAGGTACGTGTTTTGGACTTCAACTCCCACCATTCCTCACAGCCTCAGGCCTCTTCCTTTTCCTCTCAGCCTGGGCAAACTTGGGCCCTCGCTCCCTCAGGATCGGGGTGAGAGAGAGGCAGCGAGGAGTGAGGGGGGGGGCTCCTCCTCCTTTTCTTTTGCTGCTTCCAAGAATAGAAAACCCCCCTCCCTCCCTTCCTCCTTCCCACCTCCTTCCTATTTGGAGAGTCCCATCTAGAATTCAGTGTGGTTTATTCAAGTTTTGGCCTACAACTCCCAGAAATCCCAGCCAATTTACCAGCTGTTAGGATTTCTGGGAGTTGTAGGCCAAAACCATCTGGAATGCGCATGCTCTGGCATACGAATTACTAACGAATTTCGTTAGTACTTAAGTTACATTTCCGAAATTTTTGGGAAATTTTTTGTAAGTCTTTGATATACTAATCAAAAAAAATCCCCCCCCCCCATTTGATATAAGAATCGCCATTTGAGGATTCTAAAACATGCCTAGTAAACAGACCAGTATCTGTACCAGAGAAGAAATGTAAATACACCAGACAATAGGAATGGCAATATGCAAAAACCAGTTGCAGAACACATCAACCTTTCTGGACATTTCACCTTGGTCCATGGTCCAAAAAACTACAAAGAACAATTGGAAAAGGAGAGAATAGAATTGAAATATACTCACAAGCTCCGGGCCATCAATAATGCGTTGGTCTCCTGACAGAATATACATACTATAATGCTAGATAACACCCCAACTTCATGAGGGCCCTTTTGCCCATTTTATTGCCTATTTTTGCCCTTTTTGTTTCCTGGGGAAAGTGTCTTGGACCTAATGTACATTGCAATGCCCAGATGCTTTCATCAGTGCAATTCTGTTGCTACTGAACTTTCTGTGCCACAACTCTTTTCTCCTCTTTTAGGCAGTAATAAAAGGATTCAAAACGACAGATTTATTTTTCTGAAGACAGCATTTTGAAGAATTGCACAGTTAACCATGAATACAGAATACTGCAAAGTTGTTGCTCTTAGAAGATGGCAATATCTTTGCTCTAAACCTGTGTAGATTATCAGACAATGTGAGTTGCATGGTAAATACAAGCCATTCAGCCTTTCAAGAAAGCAACCAGTTACCGTCTCATGGTGTAAAAAATGGCCAAGTGACACCACAAGAAAGAAAATGCGTGTCAAATGGCTGCATCATTAAAATTATTTAAGAAGATCTTGCTTGGATATGCATTAACATCAAAGCTGGATTGAAAGAGCTAAAACTGTACTTTAACACTTCACTTTTCTGTCTTTTCCTCCGTACAGTTTCTAAAACTTCCCCATGGTAATAATATAATGAAACAGATTATCTGAACTGTTGAATCAGTATATGTGTAAATTCAAACTGTAAATTGCTTAGCATGAACAATGGAGAACTTATACTAGCGACAATGGGGAACTTATACTAGCGACTTCCAGGAATTGAGAAAGCCATGGAAGATTAGGTATGATAGAGCAGGAAAAGAGAGCTATTGGAGATTTATCCCTATATCCACAGATCTGGTATCCATTGCTTCATTTACCCACACTAAAAAAACCCT
The DNA here is from genome assembly GCA_030556195.1 of Anolis apletophallus. Lineage (NCBI taxonomy): Eukaryota > Metazoa > Chordata > Lepidosauria > Squamata > Anolidae > Anolis > Anolis apletophallus. The sequence continues at coordinate 36,400,470 of JARBWK010000008.1, read as the reverse complement.
CCCTCTCCCAAATTGCTTGTGGGACTGTCTGGATCATCCAGTGAAGTGCTATGATAACCTTCTGGCTTAGGCATACTCAAAATATAAGGTTCGGTATCATCAATGGATTCAGACCGACTCCGGCTCCATGGCACTCAGTGTTGGCTGCGGGATGGTGCATGTGTGCAGGATGGCACATGTGTGCGGGATGGCGATCAAGCCAATCGGTATCAGAAAATACGGGACCGAAGGAGGAGGCGGGCTAGTGCTGTGCCGTCTGCTTGTCATTTAACGCAGCTTTCGCCCCAGTTCTCACGCAGAGGGAAGAAATCCGCATCCAAACTGGGTTAAATGTGCGTGCCCGCCATTAACAAAGCTTTTCTGAAATTTCAGAATTTTTTGGAATAAATTTTGATTTTTTCCCCCCAAAAAATTCAGAAGTCAACCAGATTTGAAGCGCCAATGCCCCCTACATCCAGAATGAGTTTTGAACCATTTTTTAAATCACCAAAGCCTAGTATTTATTATATACATCATGAAAGCTGTTGAAGAAACCACAACATTTTCTTCCAGTGTTATAGGGGTTTTTTCAAATAAAAAGGCTTCCTTTTGTTAGCTTTACTCTCTGTGTTTTTGCTCTTGTAAAGCATCAGTATACAGATTGAGTCAGTACAGTGTTGTGTTGCACAAAACTACTAGCTGGAAGGAGGGAGTCAAGATAAGGAACAACCAAATTGCATGTATGGTAGTTTGATAATGAATTATTAACTTATTTATTATTTGTACATTTTTTGTCTGTATTGTAGCGGTGGGCAATGTTGTGAAGGCCTTACATCCTGCAACAAGTAAGGCATGTTGTGAGTAGATTCACGAGATTTCTGGATATGGAATGTTTAGATTGGATTTGTATTTGAAAAAGAGACGCAGAATTGCTGGGAATGTAGGAAGGCATTTGCAGATTGTTGGGCAGTGATTGTTCATTTTCATGTGGTGGGTGGAAATGCTCCAAAAATTGCATGTTTTTTAAATGTTGCGATGCTTGGAAGCCATTCCAGAAAGCATACATGAATGCAAAGCCTAATATAAAATGTATTTATTCATACATACATTTTTCAAGAAAATGTGTTTTAAAATATCAAAAAATCTTAATATCATTGTTTGTTAATGATAAAAGGTGACAGTTTCCTACTAAGAATTAGAACAAAAGGAAAATAGGCTTAACTTTTGGTCTCAGTAAAAAAAATTCCATTATAATTCATGCAATAATTTCATAGTAGTCTTCAAATTAGTGGAGTTTTCAGTCTTAGTGGTGTCATTGTATGTGCATTTGTTGTACCTTTCCAGCGATCTTGTGTCCAAAATAGTGAATTGCATGGTTTGATTTATCAATTTTAAAAAGTTTAATAATAAAAAAGATTTTTAAAAAGATAAGAAGCACTTTAGTCATCAAGTTTTCAGGAACTTAGTCAGTAGTATAGTGCCACTATCTACACTAGAATACCTTTTCCTTTGCAATAAGGCACATGCATGGTGCTGGCTGCAGAAGGATATCTCCAATGATACTTCTTAATGCTTGAAAGATTAGTGTCTGGCAATTTCATAGAGAATATGAATTCACCTCTTACTCCACAACTTGGTTCAAATCAGAACTTGACAGTATTTTTAGACTAAGGGTACATCAACATCGTAGAATTAATACAGTTTGGCACAACTTAACGGCAAAGGCTCAATGTTATGGAATCCTGGGAGTTGTAGTTTTTAGGTCTTTAGCCTTCTTTGCCAATAAGCTTTGGTGCCTTGCCAAACTACAACTCCCATTATTTCCTAGCATTGGGCCATGACAGTGAAAGTTCTTCTAGTATCCAAAATACCCAGAAAAAATATCCAGAAAATGAGGACAGTGCTATATAACAATGATGGAATAGAAATAGAACAGCTTGTTTCACTTGGATGAATGGATGTGGATTTTTTTTGTTTCTCTGGAACCTAAATCTACAATTCAATTGCAATGAAAGATCATTTCAGCCAGTTTAGTCTCATTCTTTACCAGGTACATAAAAAAACCTAACTTCTATAATACAATGGAATAATGAGCCTCAAGCTAACAGCTTCAATTCTTCATCTTACAAATGAGAACAGAAAGTTCTTTGCGTTTTACACAGTAATGTTTTATATGATGAAAGACGTGGTATATGAAAAGCAAAGTCTGGATGCGCTGGCATGCTCGGGATACTTCACTAGGACCTATGGAGAGAACAGGAAACTGACAAGCAGTAGTTTCAAACAGTTTGTGCATGGAACACTTCATGAAAATATGGAATGTATAGTAATGAGATCATAGCCATTAAGCTAAATAGCTTTAAAGAGATATATTAATGGAAGATCGTTCTATCAATGCCCATTAGCCCTATGATAGCTTAAATGGCACTTCCATATTAAGAGGCAGTAAAATACTATAATTCAGAGACTAGAGACAACTACAATGGGAAAAGACAGGGTAATGATTTTTCCAGCATGTTTTTCGTTGCTTTTTGGAATGGCTGTGAGAGACAGTGATATTCACACACTCATCCTTTCAAGCTGAATATTTTGCATGCTTAGTTCTTAAAATCCTAGTGCAGTGGTTTTCAACCTGTGGGTCCCCAGGTGTTTTAGCTTACAACTCCCAGAAATCCCAGCCAGTTTACCAACTGTTAAAATTTCTGGGAGTTGAAGTCCAAAACATCTGGGGACCCACAGGTTGAGAATCACTGTCCTAGAGTTTGAACTAAGAAAACCCAGTTCAGGTGTTACTAAAGTCATTGGTTGTAATTCAGCATAATATCAGAGTGTTGTCAAAATGGAGAGAACCAAAATTTCCATTATTTGTACGGATGATCCGTATTAGTACTTCCCTGTCGCCTAATAAAATGATAGATGTGGTGATGGCACAGACAAAAGAAATTGAAAGTGAGGTTGAAGTCTACATCATTCAAGTTATACATTCTAAAGGAGCTGTCAAGATATTGGGCTGATAGCTAACATTCCTCACTATCAGTTGTGCTGTCTAGGTAGCTGTAATCCAACATCTGAAAAGCCTGTTTTACATTATCAAAAGTCATCCTATATACCCCCAAGGGCACCCAATCCCATCTGCAGGATGAATTAGTGAGCAAATAACTTCCAAAGCATGTAGCTAGTTACAAATAAGTTACTTGTAACTGATTTCTTTTATCAATTGTAAAGTCTAAAACATTACACTACAGCTATAATAGATAACATCCTTCTTTTTTCAATGTAATGCAGCTTTCAGTTACTTTACCATATGCTACAACTTAACTGAAAGATGGTGGAGGAATATCATGTTACTGATTGCTGTCTGTTCTGGGTATCAAGGTAACAATAAGATGAATAGGAGCTATGTATTTTATGCTATAGTCCAGCAGTTTTCAGCATTCAGATTTTTGTTTAATTAACAAAAATAATAATTTAGTTACTTTTGAGACATAGAGAAATGCAAAGGCTCTTTTCAAATTTGAAAACTGATATATAACTAATTAATTCAGGGGAATTGTATCCAAAAGTTTTTTTTAAAAGTAACTTTCTGAGATCTTTACCTTTAATCCAGATAAGGGAGCATACCCTTCAGATGGTGTGAGACTGCAACTTCCATCATCCCTCACATTATTTAGGTTGGGAAGTGTAGGGGTTCAGCCTGCAATTGCTTCTTTGTCTCGGGCTCCAGAATTAAACCATCAAGGTTCTGCAGAGGTTTCTATGCCTGAGTCTGCAGAGGTTTCAATGCCCGAGTTAAATGATAAAGTTCCTGCAGACTCACTGAGGTTTGGAAATGGGGATTTTCGTCAGGAGAGTGCTGTTAGCCAGAATGAAGCTAAGGATTCTGGAATAGTTAACCAACCTGCTGTAGATGTGTTTGTACAGGCAGAAAAAGAGGTTGAGAGACTGGGCAGTCATGGTTAGAATGTGAAAAGAATGCAGTAATTGGCAAACCGAGGGAGGACCAGACAATCTTTGATAGGAGGAGTCAAATCAATCAACAACGCCACCCGGAGGGGGCTAGAAGATGATCTGAAAGATTAAAAGAAAAAAAAGGCTCAGGGAGAGGTTTCCCAAGGGAAACGGAATGCTTTTGCCATGGCTTTTTGAATAAGTATAGGGCCTTTGAAACTGTAACTTTAAGTTAGACCAACAATTAGAATTGAAGAGCATCCTTGTCATGCTGAGATTCCAGTTTGTTTCTTGCCTTGGATCTATGTTCATGCCTTTCAATTTAGTTGCTCAAGTTTGTTCCTGCATCATTGAGGGACTTTGAATTCTTGGACTCACAGAATCTAGTTCCTGTGGATTTTGTCTTGGATTTTGGGACATTCCTGCTTCCTGAGTTTGACACTTGCTTTATTACTTACTTTGCTTAATTGACTGTTTTTATGGACAATAATCTATTATACTTTTGAACTTTCTTATTATTTTGCTGAAGCTATTTTTATTCTTCAATAAACTGTTTGCTTATAAGAAGTCTGATGCGGTTCTGGGTTCAAAGGCGCATCCCCAGCCCTGGTACGCAACAGGAAGGGAAGATGGAAGTTCCCGTCTCCTAGAAGGGTGTTTCCACATTTCTTGCTTTAATCCAGTCTGCTGGATGAAGGAAACCTTTTAATTAATTTACTCTTTCTCGACTCCACCTGTTATACCATATAACTCTCCTAATCAGTATTCTAGTTGACTCTCTGATTTAGCCATGGATCTTATGGGTTGATTCTTTCCAACCCGAATGATTATTTTATACGTGCCTCAATTTAACTTTGTTTTCTTTATGCTGCTCTTGTCACCCAAGTCCTCTGGAGACAAGGGGGGGGGGGGAGAGAAACAGTGTAAAACTGGCTGCATTGATTCTCATTATTTCCTCTCTAGTTTTAGCATCATCTGCAGATTTGCTTTCCATGCCTTTAGCTAAAGCAGCAATATAAATATTGGAGGTCCCCAAATGAAGTAATCACTGCCAAATTGAAAAACATGCAAGACTTATGGTGGAGGCTGTGCAAGAACGAAGAGAAATTCTGACCATGACAGGGGCAAACAAGGTCATTCCTGCCCTGCAGCAATGCTGTAAGAGAAGTGGTTGTGGCTAGAATGTCAAGCTCTCCTCCGAGACTCCTTAGGCTTCATTGTCAAAGGGGATGCTTGGAGGAAAGGCAAGATGGGCCATTGCATTGTAAAAGTAGCCCCATTGAGGCAAAGGAAGGGAATTTTTAAATGTTAAGGGGAGAATCCAGGTTCTCCTTTAAGACTGCTTTCTTAAATCTGCAAGTTCCATACAAAATAGGATGAACCAAAAGTCTCCCCTGCTACTGGAGGAAAAAAATTTCTAACAATGTGATTAAGTTTTCATTAATTCACATCAAATAAACAGAACTTTAAAAAGAAATCCTCATCAGTGTGGTAAAAGGCAAAAGTAATTGTATTACTGAGCAGAGACAAGTGATGTATCTGCATCTTGGAAACAAGTTCTGTTTCCAATGCCATTCAACGAGACTTCACATACAAGATATACCGAAACAATGGTACCGGTCCTGGCATCAATCAGGTACCACTTTTTTTGTTAGAGGATGCTTTTCATCATCAGTCCTAGATCTTCAGTGTCCTTATTATGCTTCATGAAGACCACCTCCTCGTTCAAAGGTCTGCTTAAGTGTCCACAGTGTGATATACAGTATATTCTGATTTTTTGTTGTTACAGTCACACTTTCCTCTCCGGTGGACATAAGATACATTGTGGTAGTATTCAATGACTTTGGAGCCCGGTGGCGCAATGGATTAAACACTTGTACTGGCAGGACTGAAGACCAACAAGTCAGAAGTTTGAATCCGGGGAAAGTGCGAGTGAGCTCCCTCTGTCAACTCCAGCTTCCCATGTGGGGACATGAGAGAAGCCTCCCACAAGGATGGTAAAATATTAAAACATCCAGCCGTCCCTGGGAAACGTCCTTGCAGATGGCCAATTCCCTCACACTAGAAGCGACTTGCAGTTTCTCAAGTCCCTCCTGACACAAAAGAAACTGAAAGGGAACCCCTAAAACCTCAGTCCCACAGAGCAGGCAACAGAAACAATTAATCTCCTTAGGTGAAGCAAAAATATTTTATTTTTCAGCGTGGCCAGACAGAGACGGAACAGCTGAAGACCAGTTTGTGCCTTCAAGGAAAGAGCTGCCTGTCCTGTTACAATCTTTCTGTTATCTTTTATACACTTTTTTTACTGGGTCATGGTGGAGCCCCTCTGCCCATATCCCTTATCCAATCAGGTTCTTAAAAACATGCTTTTCTCATTATTTGGCCATCTCAGCACTTCTAACTAATAAGCTCTACATATGCGGCGCCAGCATAGATAAACATATATTATTTGTATATAGATAAGCATTGAATTGTCAGGTCATCCTGTGTGCACTGATATTTGTAACATCCTGTGTCTTCTCCCCTTGGCTTTCTGTCTTCCATTCCCTTTTGCCAAGAGGGGCACTTTTATTTTAAGTTAACATTTCAGCATTTTGCACTATTAAGCTCATTAACCCTTTCAAAACAAAGCAAAAATACCATGACTTTGAGTACAATGCTATACTTCTTCAGTTTACTTTGTTTTCTACCCTGTAGGTTAGATTTAAGTATGGACCAACAATCCACTTATTGTTATAAGGTGATCTCTAGGTATTATTCCAGGGGTGTCCCAACTGCTGCAGACAATGAGACAGTAAAAACATTTCAAACTCAGAACTCTTATAGCTGTTGTGTTAGAAGTCCTTTGGCAACTGAACTTGCTTCTTTTCTTGGAATGCTTAAGTTAATGGCAGATAAAGGCAAACCAGTATTGCTAAAAGGTTCCAAATCACCTCCAAACTGCAAAGGATATTCCAACATACCAAGGAAATCAGAACCGGAAGTGACTTCAGTTTCTAATTTTTGGACAAATATGTGGTGGTATCTATCACAAATGTCTGGAGACCAAAAGTGTCCCCCTACTGCAATTGCTGCCCCTCCCAAAAAAACTACATTTATTTGTTCTAGTTTTCCAGGAAAATGTTCAGGTAGCCTTTATACTTCCAGATAGAGGAAATGTTTCCCTTTGTATTTTATTTGTAATGCATCCCAATGATAAATATAGCAGCACTTTAAAATGCTTTAAATCTTGTTCAGAAGTCGAATTTCATTATGAAATGTTCAACACAGCACAAAAAAAAACCCCAATACATAATCCTGCCTGTGTGAAAATATCTGTTCAAACAGCTGTCGATATAAACCAGAAATGGATTTAGTGCTAAGTAATCTCAAAGAGGATTAAATGATATTAAATTGGAAAAGAATGTCTGTAAACACATGTTAGAAAACAATAAACACATCCAGTAAATTACGAGAAACATTGCCATCCTATTTTATTTTTACTCAGAAGTAAACCACAGTAATATGACAGAATTTACATCCAAGAACAAATATGTTGGATCTCAGCCAAACTGTGTACTCCTTCAACAATCACACTCTGATCTTCTAGACTGTTCACACTAGTGTTGTAACACATTGTCTAATAGAAACTTCTTTAAATACTGATTTATTTATTATGTGTTAATCCTACCTTTGTCTAAGGAAGGTGTGAGAATCATTTGGCCTGCCAAATGTTGCCAGACTACACATTCCAGTAGTCTTAGCCCACATAGAGAATGACAAGGGGTTCTGGGAATTAGTATCCCTAAACTTCTGGAGATCTCCTTTATTCCCATCCTGATCCAGTATGGTATACAGAAGGACTGGAGCAAGGGAAAAGAAAATTCCCCGTATGTTTCTCCAAAGGACATTCCCCACCAAAACCAAAAAAATGGAAGTCTAGGGAAGCCCCCAAAACATGAACCATTTCTGCTTATTAGCACAGGTGAAAAGCTTTTAAAGACAATGTTTTAGACAACCAAAAGGTGTATATGTTTGGCTGTTGACATATGAGAACCTCAAGTCTTCTTAGGAATACTCAGAGATAGTTTTGCCGGTTCCTTAGTCTGAAATATAGCAGGACTGTAGCCAGGATTTTGATTCAGGTGGGGGTGGGGGCTGAGTTTGATTCCAGGGGGAGAGCGTGGGCTGAGTATGAGTGAGAGAGGGTCTACCATAGCAAGCCTTTTGTTTCATTATCCCAATACCCCCATGCATATGGGATATATTGAGCATGGTGATCAGATCATGATATGAATAAACATAACAGTTTAAATAATGTACCAGTAAGTCCTTTTTGCGGACCACCCTGAGAATTTTGAGGGGGGGTGCTGAAGCCCCTCAAGCCCCCCCCCCCCGGTTACATGCCTGACTTACAGCATTCATAAACAGTCTCCCATCCAAGAAATAACCAAGGTTGCCACACTATGTTTCCAAGGTTACAGAGGTGCCTTTGGGCATAAGAAAGAGGATACACAACAATTGCTTTGCACAAATCTTGACCTCCTTGAGAGATCCTTACAAACTGAGCATCACTGTGATCTATGACTCTTTAGGCCCCATCTACTCTGCCATATCATCTAGCTTCTGAATCCAGATATCTGCTTTGAAGTGGATTATATGGCAGTGTAGACTCATATAATCCACTTCAATTAGGATCATCTGGATTCAAAAACGAAATTATATGGCAGTGTAAATCCAGCCTTAGTTAGTGTTGTGATCCTGACAAAAGTATCTCAGGAGTCCTTGTCCAGCTAAAGACATCTGAAATTGTAGGTGTGTGTAGTCACTATTCCACAAAGATTACTATAATCACTAGAAGCATCATTGTACAATGTACACATTGGGCATTCTGAGTTGGACTGTAGAACTTTGGATCCATTTTTCCTCATACCCTCACCTTTTCATTATAGAATTTAGGGCAGTATGAAAGGCTCTTCACTTATTGTATTCACTCAAAAGGTGTGTGTGTGTGTGTGTGTGTGTGTGTGTTCAAGTTGCTTGTCAACTGATGGCAACCCCATTAATTTCATAGCATATTCTTAGGGAAGGTGGTTAGAATTAAGCACTATACCTATTTAGGAAATGATTAATTGTAATGGACAACTGGTAGAAATGTGGATGGTGGGACAACTATTCAGTACAATATATTTGTAAACTCAGTCTGATTACTTTTACTTTTGGAAACATGCATGCAATAGGACAATATGTCTGGGTTTTTGTTGTTGTTTCTTCTCATTTTAAAATGAAAGAAACATTGTTCAATGAATTATTGCGGAGAAATTCCTGCATGTTCTGCAAGGCAGACATTTCCACTATATAGTGTATCAGTCACACAGCAGATGATAAAGCCTTTCAAAATTACTCATGTCACTTTTAGACAATAAATATTGCTATGGAAGTAATTTGAAAAGGAAAAATCATTTCAGAATGATTTTTTCCTCTTAAGAAGAGAAAATAAAATGATATTTGGAGATCAGTATTCTCACCAATTCAGAGGGAAAGGCTGTTCAAATACATACTGCAGTAAAGATACAATAAACAATGCAATTCAAACCATGTAGGATAGAAAACATGAGTGGGCACCATCCAAACCCCAATGCCTAATTTTTTAATGAAAAAATATTTCCCTCTATCAACTATTAAGGAATACCTCCTTCACAAGGTATTTTTGTACAATGGGGCATTTCCAACTTGGGGCATAAAATCTGGTAAAATTACCCCCAAAGCCATGTGTAGCTTTTTTCAGCAATTCTTTTTAAATTTGGGGAAACAGAGTCATACATGGCATCTAGGCTTTGGGAAGTTGCTCGTGCTTAGAACCATAGTCTGAATTCTGAATTTTCAAATATGTAATAGGCGAACACTTTTAAGTTGGTGTAAAACTTCTTGTTTAATTCTTTGACTCTAAAGACAGAGTTTCATTCCCGCCATAAGGTGTTCTCCATTGTTAGCAGTTCAGGATGTACAGGGATTTAATAAAAATTATTCATTAAGACTTCACGACGAATAACAGAAGAAACTATGATTTGAAAGCCCATGTCAGAAGGTGATTTTGGTTTCCAACAAACTGGGTTATCAGTTCAGGCATCACCCAAACCAATGGTTGAAATTGTAATTCTACACACATTTAATTGGAAGTGAACCCAATTAGATTCAACGGGACTTACATGGAGGGAGAATTAGATTCCACTCTGAACATTCTTGGCTTGGTGCAAAATTGCAAAAGCCCAGTAGTCTAAAATATAGCAACATACACACATCCATAAAACCATTTCTTACTCTCACAGTTGTAATTCCGCCTTGTGCTACCCTGATCATATGCACAGCTAGACCAATATTGCAACTGAATATACATTGCAGATATGTATTACATTATATTAAATTATCCACAATAGTTTAACCAGCTGTTTCAATTAACCTCCACACATAAAATTCTGCACTGTTCATTCAGTGAATACACAATATTATCTCTGCAGCGTGTCACTGAATCTGCAAAACTTAAGCAACATTGGATATATACAGTTTTTGAAGTTACCATTAACAGTTATATTCCTTAACATTATAATCAGCTGTTCTAGAAAATAAAGATTGCCAACTATATCAAAAACGTTTCTCTTCTCCACCCATAGCCTCCTTTCACATCTATTTGAGGCATACAAAAAGGAAGACACATTTAAAAATGTATCTGCTCTGAATACCTTATTGTAATCTAATTGCATTTTTAAATATATTTCGGGTACCTGGATCATTTCTTAATGCACCTGCAATTCAGTCACGTAGAAGTTAAGCAGCAAATTCAAACTGTATTGTAGAGCACAGTTCTCGTGGATCCTTGTTGAACTCCCTTGAAAACTATTTGTTGTATTTTCTAGGTAGATTAATTTATAGCAGATTAAGACAGGCAAGAGACTTCCATATTTGCAATAATGTACTGTGTTAAATCTCAGAAAAACTGATTGCTAAAAGCAATCAGATTCCCCAAGGATTATAAATATATCCATGTTCCATATATGTGTGTGGCTGTGCAAATGTTAACAAGAAGCAAGCCATTAAGAGAATCAAAACAATGATAGGGGAGCCATCAGTATGATAAAACCAACCTTTAAAAGAGCTTTAATCAAAATATTATTGCTTAGGGTACAAAGGCCAGTGCCAAATGTCAGCGAGTCACTAAGAACAAGTCACTTGTTAACAACACTTGGCTGATGTTAGAATCATATACACTTGCAAATGATATGTTTTCCCAGTCTTGGACGCTCAAAGTTATTTCAGCCCTTATGTAAAAACTGAAGGAAAACTATAGGTCTAGTTTCTCCATTTTTATTCATTATCAGCTATCTAAAATATGTTGGATGCATCCATATATGGATTGAGCATCCCTTATTGGAATTATAAATAATAATAATAATAATCTTTATTTATACCTGGCCACCATCTCCCCAATGGGGACTTGGGGCGGCTTACATGGGGCCAAACCCAACAGCACATTACAATAAAAGAAACATAAAACTAAAGCACAAAACAACAGCATAATAAAATACATAAGAATACAGTAAGCAATCACAGTGACAGTGAGCGGGCCGCATGTAGAAGATAAGATAATAAAATGCTAAAAACTCAGGATGAGATAGGGATGGGGCAGATTATTTAAGGGGGAGAAAGACATCAAAGCATTAAAAAGCATAAAAAGGCCTTAATACAGGAGGGTGGAAGTGTACTATACGGGCAAATGTTGAGGGGGAGTAACTGTGTATGGTTGTATGGTTACTCTCCAAAAGTACAACGAAAAAGCCAGGCTTTAATATCTTTCTTGAAGCTTTCTAAGGTGGGGGCTCACCTAATCTCACCGGGAAATGAGTTCCAGAGTCGGGGGACCACAGAGGAGAAGGCTTTTTCCCTTGTTCCCACAAGAAGATCGGAGTGATTGGGCAAGTTCGTGAAGGGAGAAACGGTCACGAAGGTAGGCGGGTCCCAAACCATTTGGAGCTTTATAGGTGATAACCTGCACCTTGAATTGAGACCAGAAAATAAACGGCAGCTAATGGAGCTCCTTAAACAGAGGGGTTGACAGTTCCCTGTAATTCACCCAGTTATTAATCTGGCCGCCAAGCATTGAATAAGTTGTAGTTTCCGGGCCGTCTTCAAGGGTAGCCTCATGTAGAGTGCATTGCCGTAGTCCAATCTAGAGATAACTAAGGCATGGACCACTGTCATCAAGTCCGACTTCACAAGGTATGGTAGCAGTTGGCACACTTGCTTTAATTGTGTGAAGGCCCTCCTGTCCACCACCGGCACCTGCACATCAAGCCTCAGCGCTGAATCCAAGAGTACCATCAAACTGCAGACCTGTAACTTCAGGGGAAGTGCAACCCCATCCAGCACAGGTTGCCACTCAATACCCCGGTCAGATGAACAACTGACCTGAAGGATCTCTGTCTTGTCAGGATTAATCTTCAGCTTGTTCGTTTTCATCCAGATAATCACAGATGCCAGGCGTTGAGATGGCACCATACTCCAAAACTCTGGATAACCTTTCCCAGCAGTTTCATGTAGATGTTAAATATCATGGGGGACAAAATGGCTCCTTGCGGGACCCCACAGGTCAAAGGCCAGGAGTCTAAGCAGGTGTTCCCCAGCTTGACTGACTGGGAGCAACCCTCTAGGAAGGACTGGAGCCACAGTAAAACCGTGCCCCCAAGTCCCATCCCAGCGAGCCTACCCAGAAGGATACCATAGTTGATGATATTGAAAGCTGCTGAGATATCCAAGAGAACCAGCACGGTCTAACTCCCCCTGTCCAGTTCCCTGTGGAGGTCATCCACCAAGGTGACCAAAGCTGTGTTGGTAGTGTGTCCAGGCCTGAAGCCAGACTGCGGACGATCCAGAAAATCGGTGCCATTGAGGAATCCCGGAAGCTGAAATCCAACCACGCACTCCAGAATCTTGCCCAAAATAGGGAGGTTGGAAATTGGTCTGTAGTTGTTACATATGGTTGGGTCAAGGGAGGTCTTTTTTAGTACAAGTTTTACCACCGCCTGCTTAAGGCAAGACAGAAATTTCCTTTGGCCCAAAGAATCATTTATTATAGCAACAAACCATCCAACAATCCCTCTCTGGCCAGTTTAACTAGATAGAAGGGCAAGGGTCCAGAGCACATGTGGTCGCTCCCACAGTCCCAAGGAAGAACAGTCCCATCAGGAAGAACAAGATTAAATGAATCCCATAAGATTTAACAGACAGGCATCCCGGTTACCTCATTTGGCACTGCATTTAAACTGGTGTCCAGCTCAAGACATATCTGAGCAACTTTGCCTGCAAAATGGTGTGTGAAATCGCTGCACCGAGTTGCTGAGTCGTCAGGAAGCCCTCCAACCTCCGGAGGCCAGAGGAGCTCCCCAACAACTCAGACAACTCTGATGGTCTATTTGCTGCAGACACTATGCGGGCAGTCGAGAATGCTTTCCTGGCTGCTCGCAAAGCCGCGGAATAAGCTTTAATAACGGCTTTAGCCCATGCTTGGTTAGATACGTCACGCGATTTCCTCCAAATGCACTCTAGACCCTTCCTCCAGCACTTCATCACAGCCAGCTCCTCGATGAATCAAGGAGTCGGTGTGACTCTACGCAACGAGAGGGGATGTTCTGGAGCAATCGTGTCAATCGCCATGGCCAACTCGCTATTATACAAACTTTGTTTGAAGCATACAATTATTTAAAGTATGGTATACAATTACTTTCCAGGCATGTGTATAAGTTGTATTTGAAACACAAAGAAATTTCATGTTTAAACTCCAGGCCCATCTGCAGGATATATACCGCTCTGAGATGACACATTACTTTTGTAGACTCCCACGTCAAATCCTCATTTTTTTCCTGCTCTCATGGGTTAAAGGTTTCCCCTTGACATTAAGTCTAGTCATGTCCAACTCCGAGTGCCTCCTCTAGAGTAACAAAGTCAGAACTTGCCCCTTGCCTTGGAAAGAGACAGTGTGTGTGTGTGTGTGTGCAGGCTCAGAAAGCACATGTGCCTCCTGCCTACAGCCAAATGCCTCTCCTCTAGAGTAGAAACGGGTAAGAAGCCTCCGTAAAGCATGCATCTGCCTGCTTTCTAAGCCGAAGAGTGACATTGTCAGTAGACGCCTCCAAGGTCATGTGGCTGGCATGACTGCATGGAGCCCCATTACACTTCCTGCCGAAATGGTACCTATTGATCTACTCACATTTGCATGTTTTTAAACTGCTTGGTTGGCAGAAGCTGGGTCTAACAGCAGGAGCTCATCCCGGATTTGAACTGCCGACCTTTTGGTCAGCAAGTTCAGCAGAATGTAGTCTCTTTTATGATCCTGCACCAGGGATTGTTGATGTTTTTTGAGTTGTCTAGTATACTTCTTCCCATGAAATTATATTTTAAACAAAGAAGTCGCCTACTTTTCTTTCTCTCCCACAGACATGCAGTAATTTACAAGTTAACCTCATGTATAAATTGAGGTCAGATTTGAAGGCCAAAATTATGGATTTTTCTTTCAGCTGTAGATAAGTCGAGTTGAAACGTGCTGTTATGCAACATTCTTATGCCTACTTAAGAAGGGACTAGAGATGTAGCTACAATATTGAGACTATTACAAAACAGTTTCAGTTCTCAATGTATCCCATTGTGCAATGGCCCTATTACAAAATGGTAGCCTGTCATGGGAAGTAATAGACCTTGAAGCACTTCTTGTATTTTGCAGCTTCTGCTTTTCCAATCTCTCTCCCCAGAGCTATTCAGTGGTCTTTTATTGACCTCCTTGTCACATTGCCTTATAGCATTGTCATATTGCCTTGTAGTTTGGCAGTGAAGGTTAGACACCTTGTCAAACTAAAACTCCCATGATTCCATAGCATTGAGCTATGGCGGTTAAAGTGATACGTCAAACTGCATTTATTTTACATTGTAGATGCACTCAGAGTGGTCTTTGCCTGCTACCAGAAAGGCAGAAAAGAAGAGGCCAAACTGACCTTCTTCATTTGAAAAGGCATCAAGCACCTCTCATTTTACTTCAGGTGAAATCCATTGTCTGTCTCAAAAATAATGAGAGTATTTTTTTGCACAGCACAGAAGGTCCAGAAAAGGAAAATGGGGATTGAAGCAGGTGGAGGGAAAAGCTACGCTACAGTTTAACCTTCTTCACTTTGATCAAACTCCGACTTAAAGAATGATGGCTGTTATCCAGACAGACCCCCTTCTTACATTGAGACACAGAAAGACACACTGAATACTTGGGGTGAAGTATAAACAGATTTGTGAAGTTCATTTGAACTAGATTGGAACAAGAAGGCTTCTCAGATATTAGGAGAGATTCAGATGCTTAGTGGTTTCAGAAGACTATCAAGCTGTTTCCTTAAAAGAACATGGTTCCTTAACTTGTCTTCCAAAGAACTATGTTCACTCACAGGTGAACTAACCGGGCTTTTCAAAACCCCTTGGTCGTCTCTTCCAGAGGTTCCTAATATAAGCACTCTGTCCCTTAGAGGTGCTCTAAAAATATAGCACTTCTCCCTGAAGGCTATTTTTAGATCCCTCCTCACAAAGGTTTTTCCCTCTGACCTCCAAACACTTCTTTTCTAACTCCCCTGCCAATCAGGCACCATTACCATATAAGGAGCAGGCTGTTTCCTCCTCCTTTAGCTTGGATCAGGCCTTTTTTCCAGAGCCTAGAACGTTTCCTACACACTTGCCCATTCCGTTGCAATGCTTAATTGAAAAAGCCCCATTCTCATTACTTCTGGGACAGACCCTGTATGCACATTCATTTCCCCATGGACACATTTGGAATATTTCTCACTATGTTCCATATTTCAGGACATTTGGCATCTTACAGGGATAAATCCTATAAGGCTGATGTTGGAATGGACCCAAATTGCAGTAACTGCACTCATGAATAAAACTAATATAATACAGGACACAAGGCCAGTGCAGAAACAACAATCATAATAGAATGCCAAGAAGTATAAATTAAATGAACTCATAATATGAATTGTAGCATATCTGATTAATACCAAAAGTGGACCTTGAGCCATAGTGATAATAAATTCAAAATAAGTTTTTTACCCTCACAGGGCATACTTGGTAAATTCACACAACTTGTTCAGGCAAAAGTCCTAAAAAGTGAAAACGTGAACGCTCAAATATTTTTTATCTACAAAAAACAAAACACAAAACTGAAGGCTGCATCGAGTTTATAGATTTTAAGATTGTTTCTTCTGTTAATGAACTTTCCAAAGAAATTGGTTGTTTTCCTCTTGGCTATGTTCATTATTGCATTTATCACAGCCTCCATCACCCAAGGGCTGCATTTATTGCTTAACAAATTATTTTCACAATAAACCTTCCACTTCCAGCATATGGAAATGCTGACTGAAATGAATGCATGCTGAGAGCCACTCCAAAGCCAGGTCTGCAGTCAAATAAGTAAGATGACTGCGGAGATAGAGTGATAAAAACATGAAAGCAAATAATGATAACAATGCTGTGACATTTCAGTCATTGCGATAAGGTATGTGCTGCTTGGTTCAAACATGGCATACTCTCAAGGCAGATTTCAGTAACACACCCTTAAAGTGATTACACTGATTTTCTAATGACTTCATCACACTGTGCTTAACTAGGCAGCATACACCAGTTTCTCTGCAGTTTAACCACAGAGACCACTGGCTCCCATCCCATGACATACAGCTACTTCCAGTGGGCTCAGTAGCTAAGCTAAAACAGAACCGGCATATGCTGCTGCGGCAGGAACACGGGAGGCTTCCTGTATTGCATTAGCAACAACGGAGGGAAGCCGAGCAGCGAATCCTTCCCCCAGTGGGACGGAGTTAAGTATATGTTGGGTAATGCGAAGGATGGGGCAATGGGCTGTCCATGTCGGACACAACCGGATTTGCCACAATCCATGGCGATTCTGGCACCTAATGTGATAAGGTCGCAAATCAGTATTCTGCAAGTGAGACTTCCACTGCTAGATTGCAGGAGGTACAGTCAGCTGTCCATTTTCTTCCATTTTATTTATTTTTATTTATTTATTTACAGCATTTTTACCCTGCCCTTCTCAACCCCTGAGGGGGGACTCAGAGTGGACACACACAGTTTCACACACACAGTCTTTTTTAAAAAAAATATCATCTTTATTGATTTTATACACACAGTTAAACCAGAACAACACAAAAGAACAACTAACATAACACACTTTGAGGACACATACTAACATTACACTCTACAAGACAAACTATACAACATTACAAGAGTACTTTTACCCTGCCCTTCTCAACCCCTGAGGGGGGACTCAGAGTGGACACACACAGTTTCACACACACAGTCTTTTTTTTTAAAAAAATCATCTTTATTGATTTTATACACACAGTTAAACCAGAACAACACAAAAGAACGACTAACATAACACGTTGAGGACACATACTAACATTACACTCTACAAGACAAACTATACAACATTACAAGAGTACTTTTACCCTGCCTTTCTCAACCCCTGAGGGGGGACTCAGAGTGGACACACACAGTTTCACACACACAGTCTTGATTATTTACAGATTGAAATGCCATCACTTCCTGGTGGTAGGGGTGCCATGTGAAGTGAGGAGGGGACTGTTTGGGAGCCATGATTCCAGTATCTCCCTTTCTTTGCCCAGATGAAGCAGAAACCTATGGCATTCAGATAAGAAAAGGAGCCTGCCTGTGCCTTTCACTTACTTCCAATGTTCTGGTGGTCCCATTCTTTACACTGGTAGCTACTTTCACATTCTCTTTGCACATTAAGCACAAGTCTGAATGGCTAAATCCAACAAATCCACAGCCAGTCTGGAGCAGACAATATCTGGAGCAGTCCCGGAGGTAGCCAGGCACACCTGCCTGATCACTGCTATGATGCCACATTGACCAACCAGAATGAGCCCACACCAGCCCTGCTGGACCATCATCTCACCTTTGAGTTACCATCACCATGCCCAGGCAGACACACAGCTCCCGGCTCTCACAGATATCTCATTCCAACATCAGCAGAGGCCTGGAATAAGGAAAGGACAATTTCCCCACCTCCTTCTTGGTCATGTAGGCACCTGTTGATGTCAGAATGAGGTGCCTGCAGTGGTCAGGAGCTCAGACAGAACGTTGTGTCCAATACAGTTTACTCCTGTTATTCTGCTCAGCATAGCAACCTTTTCCTCTGAGATCATTTTCTTGGTAACCATACCAATAGTTTGGAGAATATGGATTTATAAATGACTGCTGATGCTACAAAAACTATAAGGATCACTGCTATGGTGCCACATTGGCCAGCCAGTATGATTCCACACCAGCCCTGTTGGATCATCATCTTTGAGTTACCATCACAATGTCCAGGCAGACACAGAGCTCCTGGCTGTCACAGATGCCCCATTCTAACATCAGCAGAGGACCATTTCCCCACCTTCTTCTTGGTTGCATAGGCACCTGCTGATGTCAG
This sequence comes from Anolis apletophallus, assembly GCA_030556195.1. Classification (NCBI taxonomy): domain Eukaryota; kingdom Metazoa; phylum Chordata; class Lepidosauria; order Squamata; family Anolidae; genus Anolis; species Anolis apletophallus. The sequence goes on along the minus strand of JARBWK010000008.1, from coordinate 36,382,028 downwards.
AATGGGGTGCCTGCAATAGACAGGAGCTCAGACAGAATGTTGTGTCCAATATAGTCAACTCCTGTTATTCTGCTCATTGTAGCAACCTTTTCCTCTGAGATAATTTTCATGGTAACCATGCAAATAGTTTAGAATAGAGAATATGGATTTCATGAATGACTGCTGATGCTACAAAAACTATAAGTAATGGCACAATACTCTTTGAAATTCCTTGGGGAAAAGCCATTTACAAGTTCACATCCCAGAGTGGGCATGTCAGTTCCTTATGTGGGAGGATATGCAAGATCCATGACTCAAGTGTGTAATCTTTGCATTTATGCTGGCAAAGCATTTCTTTAGGAAGAGAAGAAGTTGAACAGACACATTTCTATAAAACATATTCTGCATTCTATCAGAAACTGCACTGGCTTTCCATGAGCATTCACAAACGTTCACCTTTCTTTTTATGAGCAGTACAGTGTATGAATTTCCTCTCTTTTTCACATTTTCCTTCATTACAGACCTGACCTTTATACAGAGGAGCCCAGCTTCTTATTTGTCTTACCTTGCTCTGTACACTAGCAATTTGGGGGCACAAACAAATCTTCAGGAAAAAGGTCTGAGGGCAATTTCCCCTTTAAACACTTGTTTTCTGTATGTGCCACTATTTGTAAATGTTGCATGCATAGCTATTTCCAAACTCTCTAAAAAGCCTCCATTCTTCTTATTAATTCACAGCACATTATCCTCTTGGTTTTCAGAGGCTGTTACTTCCTAGTTTGTCTTCCTGAGCCTCATGTTATGGTGTCATGCCCTTGCACATGGCTGTTTCCCTGTGGCATAAGGTCTACACCTTATTTCACAGAGGTGAAATAATAATTCGGACTCCTGAGGAAGATTCACTTCATTTTTCATTCTCTAAATAAGTGTGTGCTGCGTGGAATTCATTCCTTTTCATATTTATGTGTAAATAAGTTGTCTTTGTTTAAGTGGCCACAGGAATATACACTGTAAAGAAGATGCAAATTTGGGAATTTTTCTACAAGATATTGAGTTTGGGCCAAAAGTAGATGTGACACTAATGATGTTTCTCTTGCCCCCAATGAAACTCTCTCTTTCCAATGTGCAAAAACCTGCTTAAGAGAGTAATTATCACAAATACCAGGCTCAACAGACAAATTGTCTAATGGTATAAGGTAGCTTTTATGCTGAAATGTTTTGCTATTCTTATTTATAAGCCCAACTATTCTAGTTGTTAACATCATTTAGACTACACCCATTGGATCAATGAGATTCACACAAGTGTCGAGTTGCCATCGAGCTATTGAGTCAACATAACTAATCGCGTTTGGACTAGCAATTGGATCTAAGGCCTTAGAAAATAGTGGTAATACATTCTAACAACTATGCAGAAAAAGTCACCCCTCGTTAAAGTTCCTACCATAATTTTTGCATACTTGCTAATAGCAAATTTCGTTGAACACTAAGTTTAAGAGCATGCAATCTAATTAAAGGCTCCCTAGAAAGGGAACCCAAAGAAATAATGATCATTAAAACTGATTGCCGTGATTTTTAAAGGGTTTTGGTGCTTGTTTTTTTTAATATTGATTACACTGATAAAAATTACAACATGATGTAATGGAGAAGGATGGGGGGGGGCATTAATGCAATTTGTAATCATTTATTAATTTAAAAAACCAATTAAAAATCTATCAGATCTGGAAACTGATGAGAGTAATTAGAATCTGGAATTTCCTAACCCCAACTGTCACTAAGTGTTTTCTATTTTTAGTAATTCTAAATTCCTGAATAGGTTGAACAGCTTCGGTTGCAAACGGTGTTTTTGCAGCAATATTTTTAATCTGCACATAAGGAGAACTCGGTGTATAATATAAAATATACATCATTCAGACTGTATGCTCAGATCAAGTGACTGAAATTATTTGATGGAAGCCATTATTTGTTTGCTGTCATTAAGGTCTTGACTTGATGTCCTCCCTGCTATAGATAATGGGAATTCAACATTTAATCTGAATTAAAATGGAATAAGTCTCCAGGCTTCACTTCTGTGCATGTAGAAGCTGATGCATACTATCAGGAGGGCTGGTCCTACCACTCAATAAAGGGAGATACACTGCCTTAGGTCTAAACCATTTTCTCACAAAGTTGTTCCCTTGATATGAGAATACAATTCTCCTCCACCCTTCGTTCTGCCATTACACAACTCCCTCAGGTTTATTGGATAGATTATATCTTTTTGTCAGAGTTAAAATAAGATCTCATTGGCAGCATTTTGAAGTACCAGGGCTCTACTTTGTGTTTGTATGTTACTGCAAATCATCAATTGACTTATGACGCCCTCAATAATTTCAAAGGTTTATTTAGGTAGAAAATACTCTGAAGTGGTTTGTTATTGCCTACCTCTTAAATTTAGCCTACACCACCTGATATTCCTTGGTGGTCTCTCAAGTAAGAACCGACCCAGCCTGACCCTGCTTAGCTTCCAAGATCAGATGGGATCTTGTTCCTTTAATGTTTTGTCTCTAAATATTCATAATGATCTAAGTAGAAACACATGCATCTGTTTCAGTCTGGCTTCATCCTACACTACGGTAGGATGAAGCCAGATTTACCTCTTACGATGGACCCCTCTGCCTCTCTCTAGGTAGTTATTTCCCTCCCCTTACTCCCTTCTTTACAGAGTTACATTGCTTCTTGGGTCCGTCCCCTCCCCACATATATCTTGAAACTGGCAGCTCTGTCATTACCATGACATTTATCAGAATCAACCCAGTTGTTCTAGGGCTGCCCCAGTATTTCTGCGGGACTAGTCAGGGGCAGAACTCTTGATGGTTGCTATTTTTTATTATTATTATTATTTAAAACCTTTGTATCCTGATCTTCTCACCTCTGTAGAGGGACTCAGACGAGCTTACTAGGCATGAGAAAAATGAAACGGAAATTAAAAGAAATCGTAAGTGATTCGTATGTAATGGGCCTTTCAAGTTTATACGGATCGCAAGGCCAATCCCGGAAGTGGACTTTCTTTTACGCACCCCCTGGGCCCAAAATTTTGTTAGATTATTAAATATTTCGGATGTCCCCCCAACAGGAAAATTTCCCCCTCCAAAATAGCTTTGCAGACATAACTCACAGTGAAATCGAGGCCTTTCCATGCTTGAAGCCTAATTAGAGTGGAAGGCCTCCTCCAGGAAGTGAAAAGGGAGCCGGAAACCATAGAGAGCCCGAAATCGGGACTCCTAGAGGGGCTGGAGGACTGACGAAAAAAGCGATTTAAACACCCAGGAAGGGGGTTTAGATAGAAGAACAGAGTAGGAGGACATAAGAACTGCTGAGAGAAGGGCAGCAGGAGTGAAAAGAGCATAGAGAGGAGAAGGAAGAGTTCAGAATCAAGAAAAGCCATAGAGTTCCAACGGAGGTCCTAGACTGCTATGGTAAAACTGAATGGGAAAAAAAAGATGGAGTGAGGAGAACTCTACAGATTAGCAAGGCCTGCACCAGAGGTAGGCCTAGGCATTTATTTAATAATATTAATAATAATAATATATTAATGCATTATATGTGTCCCTGCAAAGGAACCCTGTCCTTTAATAATATTAATAATAATAATAATAATATATTAATGCATTATATGTGTCCCTGCAAAGGAACCCTGTCCTTTAATAATATTAATAATAATAATATATTAATGCTTTATATCTCCCTGCAAGGAAACCAAGGGAAATGTTGCCCCTTGATTTGCCTGTGTTTAAAACAGTATCAGTCCTGTTTCTCTGCTTTGCCTACTTTAGAACTACTAACGAATTTCGTAAGTAATTAAGTTACATTTCCGAAATTTTTTGGAAATTTTTTGTAAGTCTTTGATATACTAATCAAAAAAAATCCCCCCCCCCCATTTGATTTACGATTCACCATTTTAGGATTCTAAACCATGCCTAGAGCTTACAACAAGAATTCAATGCTACTAATACAGATTAAAAACCTCCTACAACAATGCAAGTGTAGCACCCATGGGTCCGTTCGTGCCATTGGAGGGGGGCGATGCGCCGGGGGTCCCGTTGGCAGTGGGACCCGCACAGGATGGAAGGGACTCGGAGGATGAGTTGGAAGGCCCAGAGCAAGATTGGTCAGCCATACCTTTGCCCAGTTCACCTGTAGAGAGTTTAGCCTGGGATCTCGAGTGGGAGCATTCTCCCGGGGAGGAGCGGACCAGGTGGAGATGGGAGGCAGCGAAGCAGATAGCGGAGATAGTTATGAATTCCCAAACGGTCGAGGTTCCCAAGAGCTGGCCGGGCAGCAGATGGAGGCTAGCGGCTGGGAAACTACGGGGGAGGCTGCTTCTCAGGAAGATAGCGATTCTGGACTGCCAGAACGGGGCCGTTCTCATAACAGGCGCAGGGACATAGAGGAGGGCAGGAGGAGCTGGCATCTGTCCCTAGACCGTCGCCGTTCGGAAAGTAGAGACTGGAGACGCCGGGCCCTAGATCGTCGGGGTTCCAGGCCGAGGGATTAAGAACGGCCCCGTGGGAACTGATCGTCAGTTCTCCGGCCACGTCTGATCTGAAGGGCGTGAAAGCGGAGTGAATCCTGGAGCCGAGTTTGGCTCGCCATAGACCAAGACCTTGCCTTGTTTGAGATTCGCATTGGTGCGGATCCCTTGCTACGTTCCGGAGTGAATCCGGGAGCCTTGCCAAGCTTTTTACCACGTTTGCCTTTGAATCTACCTTTGGAACTTTGCTTATTTTACTGAACTACAGCTTCGTGCTGATTGCTTTATTTTATGAACTTTATTAAGTGAATTGCTTTTTGGACTTGCTTTTATTCAATAAACATAGTTAGCCTTTACTACGTCTCCGTGTGTGTGTTAAAGGGGCAGTTCTAAGTCGGTGATTGTGACAGCAAGGTTAAAATACATAAAAACACATAAAAACCAAATCACTGACAAAAACGAGTTCAACTCGGTCTGTAAATGTGGTCACTCACTTTGGTCTATAACCAGTCTCAGCCATTAATCTGGGAATGCTTCGTTCCATAGCCAGGTTTTCACTAGCCTCCTGAAGGACAAGTGGGAGGGGACAGATCTAACCTCGCTTGGGAGAGAGTTTCATAGCCAAGGGGTCACAGCAGAGAAGGCCCTGTCCCTCATCCCCACCAGATGCACATGCAAAGGTGGCAGGACCAAGAGCAGGACCTCTCTGGAAGATCTTGGCATCCTTGATGGTTCATAACGGAGAATTTGTTTGGACAGATAAACTGGGCCAGAACCGTATAGGATTTTGTAGGTTAAAACCAGCTATTTGAATTGTGCTGGTTTTAACCTACAATTGGCAGCCAGTGGAGCTGGCACAACAAGAGAGTTGTGCGCTCCTTGTACCCTGCTCCCGTTAGTAACCTGGCTGCCGAGCGTTGGACTAATTGCAGCTTCCAAGCAGTCTTCAGAGGCAACCCCACATAGAGAGCATTGCAGTAGTCTATTCGGGATATAACCAGAGCGTGGACTACCGTGGCCAAGTCAGACTTCCCAAGGTACGGGCGCAGCTGGCGCACAAGCTTTAACTATTGCCATGCTTTTTCTGCATTGACCTTATTATAACTGAGGTTCCTATGAAGAAGTTAAGAAAGTCAAAGGGTGAAGGAAGAAGGTTGATGAAATGCTATGGGCCTAAAGGTTGATTCCATTAATTAGCCATCAACCTACTCTTAGTGCTGCTGCTGTTGGACTTGCCCAGTTCTGAATTCTCTCTTCCTTCATCCATGTTCCTCATCATCTTGCTACAACCATGAAAATATCTTCCCCTGCCCCCTTATAAAGTGTTAATGATAAAAAACCTAGCAAATCTTGTTAATAGATCACTGAAGCAGAAAATGTACAGCTGAAAATAAAGAAGAATGTCTACAGCATTAGTAGAAAAGATAAGATTTTTGAAGGTTTTTCCCCTGATATATTTGTATTTTTAAAGCAAAATTCTTCAAAGATATCATATGTGAACTGTTCCTTTTTCCTAAGGGAAGGGGTTCATTGTAACAACAACATTAGCAACAGATCAAAACAGAAGCATGCCTTAGTAACCAACAGTTAAAGGCCCATTAGGTCCTATTGATGTGATCCGTAGTATCACAAAGATAAAAACCATCCATATAGCAGTGCACACATTTAACCCCCATTCCCATGTATACTGATAAAGTCTATTGTGAGATAAATTTTTACATGCAATTCAATATGTGCTATGTTTTACATTATAGTGGGTGAATGGTGCTAGGATAATAGACAGCCTTGTGTCACAAATGCAATCTAGGCATGATAGTGAGTCTAGGTCTGAACCTCAAAGTAGTTTACAGACGGTCACATACAGTTAAACACTTAAAAAGTCATAATTAAAACATTTTAAATCCTTTGATTAAAGCATAATTAAACTGTCGCTAGAAATTAAAACCCAATTGAGGAAAATGCAATAAAAATTAAAATCTATAAAACAACACTGGAGTCAATTTCTAAAAGGAGTCAACTTCTAAAAAACCAAAAACACCAAAGAGGGAGCCATAGGGAGAGATTCTCAAAACCCTGGAAGCAGCCACTAAAAACATCGTTTTAAAAAAATTATTAGGCAAATTTTCAAATTAACAATAAAAGAGGGGGAACAAAACTTTTTAACAGGAAAGTAGGAAAATGAAAGCAAAATAGGAAAGGGGAGTGGGGTAGGGTTAAAACAGATATGGGAAAGGTGTGTGTGTGGGGGGGGGGGGTAAACCTCCAGTTCATTCCGCAGAGAGTTTATCTTTCCAAGAACCATCTTTGTGTTGAATTAGCTAACCAAGTATTTCCAATATTTGGTTTGGATTCAAGATTATTTGTCTACAGGAAAAAGGAATTCGTTTTCATTTTCTCTTGCATGTATATTCTTAATAAATTCCAGTTGATCTGGTTTGATTTATTCCGGTTTCCTAATAATTGCGTTAATGCATCTAAATTCATATATTCAGCAACTTTAATCCACCAGTCCTCTATTGTGGGTGGGGTCAAATCTTTCCATTTCTGCGCCACTAGCACTCTCACAGCTGCCATCAAGTAAAATACAATAGCATCTTTTCATTGTTAGTTCCCAATTTAAAGTCGAGTATATCTAACAAGTAGTATTCTGGTTTCAATTCAAACTTTACCTTTAGAACGTTTTGTGTATGTTTATGAATTATTTTCCAATATTTTTTATAATCTTGCAGCTCCACCATTGGTGAAAATAGGTTCCTAGGTCTTTCCTGCACTTCCAGCAATGATTATTATATGCTTTATAACATTTGGATAGATGTTGAGGTGTTAAGTGCCATCGGCAGAATATTTTATACCAGTTCTCCATTATATTAATAGATCCGGTATACTTCCATTTTTTCCTCCATGCTCCTTCCCACTCCTTTAAAGATATTGAGTGCCCGATGTCCATCGCCCACTTGACCATATTATTTTTAACTAATTCCTTTTCAGTGTCCCATTCTAATAAACTTTGGTACAGAATTTTAATTATTTTTTTCTCTTTTTTCATTATTATATCCCAACTGGTTTCTTGTGTGTTAAAGCCTAACTTTTTGTCATTTATAAAACAATTTCTTGTTTGCATATAATGGAACCAATTCCAATTTTATCCATTTCAGCAGTTCCTCTGATGTTTTTAACTTCCATACATTATCTTGGCCTGTCCTGAAGATCTCAGGGCATGGGCAGGTTTGTACAAGGGTATGCGGTCAGTTAAATAGGAAGGAGTCCTCACCACCCACTGGGTGGTCTTTTTGTTCTTGCACCACCCATGTTGTGGTGGTCTCCAGCTGTGATATGGAGCACACACGTTATCTATCATATGCCATGATGTCAGCTGGTGTAGTGGGGCACTGAGGGAGGGGGGCAGAGTGAGGGTGAGGGAGAAAAGGACTCCCCTCATTTTCCAGTTCTCCCCTTTGCCCTGGTTGACATCACTGTTCACAACAAGTAGGATCCATGTTGTGGTCAGAGACAGCAAGGACATGGAAGACGCACGGGGGGACTGCCTCCCATGTCCATGGGTCACATGAGTTTGGGAAGCGCAAAGCCATCTCTGTCCGCGAAGTGGTCCAACTGTCCCTACAGGTCCTAAATCAGAGGAAAATATCAATTATGTGGCAGAATTCAGACTTTACCCCAGCTTTGTAGGAAAAGACTGGGTAAAAGTGGCTTTGCCTGGTGTTATTTCTGATCAGCCCTATGTAGTGGTTTGGTTCCCATGGTGCTGATCATCATATACATTGACTTCAGTGGTCAGTGTAGAAGTAGCCCAAGTGAAAGTCTTTAGCACCTAGGTATATATTTGGATATATTTTTTGGGTTACTAGTTTTATGGGGCACGAAGAGAGAGAAAGTAAATATAAAACTTCCTTTTCCCTACCTTAATACAAGCCTGGGACGGAGGATTGAGATGACCCATTTGAGAATAAAGATTCAACACTGTCTAGAATAAATCAATCTCTGGTTTCCAAACCAGTCCCAAACAGCTAGAAAGTTGGCTGGAAGGAGGATTTAAAAGAAGTGAGGTCCAATAATAAACTGACAACATCATATCTATTTTGGTGCTAGCAAAATGATCAAACCTATCGCATATCAAACAGTGTAAATCATGCAGTGTTAGTCACACTGTCATGTTTAAGTAGTGCTTGATATTTTGATAAAATCAGGCCTGGGATATCTATTCCGCTTGTGCCTGTAGGATTTAGTTTATTAATCAGTTATGCTAATCGCTTAAGATTAGACTAATCACTTAGGAAATGTCTGATTAATTAACAAGGCATCATGTCTATTTAATATTATTTTAAGGATAAGAGTTTGCAAGGACTTTGAGGGCCTGAACCATCTAACAATAGGCATTGCACTTCTTGTTAGCGTGGCTAGGGTCTCCCACATCAATGGGGCTGTAAATCTACTCATTGTAGACAAAAAGATGGCAAAATTGTAATTCATATCCCCAATTGGGATGTAATTCTTTACCAAATTTCTTTTTGACGGTAACAAATAATTTCAACAATTTTCTTACTACTGTCAGGATTGTCTTACTCATAGTTTTGGAAAACGATTGAAGCCGCTCTGAATCCCCTTCGGGGTGAGAAGGGCAACATATAAATGTCATTAAAAAATCCATCAAGTGTAGTATCTGTTCTTATCAGTTTAATATCTGATATGTTCTCTATTTGAGGACTATATATTAAAAAATCATCAGCAGACATCTGTGCAAATTTTGTACATGGTTGTTTTATGCAGAAAACCACATCTTCTCCGCAGAAAACAGCATTTTTGACATAGAAAATTGTATTTCAATGCAGGAAACAGAATGGGAAAATATACCCAAACAGAAATCCTGTGCAGAAATCCCTTTTTTATGTGCAAAACAACAACACATGAATTTTATGCGAAATTATTATTAGTTGTGAACATTCTCATCAATCTAAGATTCTTATCATTAGGGTTTATCAACACTTGAAAAAAGGTTTTTCAAATATTTTGAAATATTATTTCCACCCCTAATACTCACATTAGTAAAGGAAAGGGGTGAATTGGATCATATTCCATGGCTGGATTAAGACCGGATTATAGAGTCTAGCATTCTAATCATTGTATCTTTATCTCAAAACAGCTATTTGTGTTTGTTAGATATGGATTTATTTTGCTTTGGTTGAATCCTGACTTGGTTATTCCCCAACAAGACTTCTTAAATGCTTACCTTTTGCAGTTAATATTAGTAGAAAAAACTCCAGAGAATTCACAATGATGTTTATTTATGGAAATGTGTGTTTAGCATTCATGTGGAAAGTCTATTGCACTTTCTCCCTGGGAACAGCGAACTTGTGTCAGCGAGAGGTTGCTTGAGATTTATGTTGTCAGATGTTTCTTGACAATTTACTTGTAGTCTTCACTTTACCGCAGAAAGATTGGAGGTTTTGTTTATCATAAATATATTGTGAAGTCAAATAATGTTTAAAAGGTGAGACATCTATTGTGGGCCTTATTTGAACTGTGCCTGCAAGTTATCCTTATTTATCAAGTTGCTGCCATAATGTTTCATCAGCTCCTGACTTGCATGCTAGGCTGCCCATTCAATCCAATCACTCACATGGGTGGAAGTGCAGAAAAGGTAGTAGGTGGTTGCAACACTAAAAAAATTGCATTCTACTTTTGAGTGCTGCATTCTCTTTTCAAGTATTCCTGTGAAAATTTTGCAGAAATTTTCTCTTCATTAAACAGGAACATTTGATGAGCCCAATAATAAAAGGTAGGGCACAAATGCTATGTTCTGTATTAATCAAGTTCCAGCTCTGCAGGCACAAACATGCTGAGCTGGAGCTCTATTTGATGGCCTACAGAGAAATGAGGCCACCTGGGGAGCTGGGCATAGGCACCTGAGACAGGGTGGTGGGACTTAAGGAAGCTATTTAAGGAAGGTAGATGCCATTCCCTGTCTCCCCAATCTTGGTGTGGACCCCCTGCAACAGTGTGAGTCTGACTGGTCACCTAGGGGGTGGGGAGGATTTCCCCCCTGGCGAAGGATTGTCATTGTTTTTTTGACTACCTACACTGTGAGCTGGAGACTGGGGAATTGGCTTTTTGTGTGGTCTGTGATTAGGAAAGGCATGGTGTACTTTGAATAGTAACATAAAAAAGCCAATTTAGGAGGCTGCAAAGAAAAGGCAGTTAGTTTCTTTCAGTTGTATATCAGTTGTATGGTACACACAGTGGAAAGGCTGCTGACCAAAGAATCAACAGTTTGAAGCCATGAGGGGGTGAGCTCCCAACTGTCAGTTCTAGCTCCTGTCCACCTAGCAGGGTGAAAGCATGCAATGCAAGTAGATCAATAGGTACTACCTCGATGGGAAGGTAAAAGGGCGTCCCATGCAAACATACCAGCTAAAAGATTGGGGATGTCTATAGACATCGGAGATGTCTACAGACAGCAACCTCCTTCGGCATGGAAAATGAACAAGAGCACCTCTCCATGGCTGGAAGTTGAGTGTTGCCTCCAGACACCGGAAATGGAAAAAAGGGGAAGGCTTTTACCTTACCTGAGTATTATATGTTGTTGTTAATGTAAAAAGGCATAAAATGTTTGCCTTATGTGTACTGTAATCCATTACGAGTCCCTCCAGGGAGATAAAGTGGAATGTAAATAAAGATTATTATTATTATTAGTATTATTAGTATTATTATTGCAGCAATGCCTATCCCAATGCTGGCTGAGCTGATGTTGAAATACAACTCATTTCCAAAAAACCTCTGCTCAGAAGCTATCACACAAATATAATTTGACATAGTTTCCATTGTCAGGTGCAGCACATCTCCATATTTTTTTCTTTCACTATTTAATGGCTGAGTGTTTTTAGTGTGGAGGATTCCAGGCAATGGGAGCAGACTGAGAGCAGTGAACAGCTCATTTGTGTTATGGGGGAAAATCCCTCATTTTATGAGATAGCGGGAGGAAGAACAACTAACCTTGGTGTGACTTTTCCTTGTGGCCTAACATACATTTCCTGAATACATAGCCAGCATTCTCTGTGATATTTGTGGCTAGCTCAGATGCTTCAGCATAGGCAGCAACCCCCCTTTAACACTTTGATATTACTTCCTTTAAAATATAGAAATGACACTACAAAGAAGATGATGGTGTCAAAATGAATAGTGCTCCAACTGTCCATCATATACTATAATTATGAATAATAGTCTGGAGTAAATCAGAAGTTAAATGTAGCAAGGACATATTTTTGAATAAATCAATGTAGTGTAGCTCTCTGATTGACAGGAAAATATTCTGACAGCTTGTTTCAAGGGAAACACAAGCTCTGATGTCCCCCTGAATATATACATACACACTTTTAAATGGACCCACCATTTCTTAACTGGTGACAGCCTAATAAGCTGGCAGTTTCAAAGCAAAAGCAGCTGTTGGTTCAACTATCTGACATTGATATAAATGCATGAAGATATCTGGTATAGTACAGTTTTCTTTATAAACTATTTTTACATTTTATATGTAGGTTTAGCAAATAACATTAAAATAGGAAACATAGGTATTAAAATTATATTATTAATGACTGAAAAACAAACAGGAAATAGACTTAGGCTGATGACAGGATGAGGACACTTCTGCACATTGAATTTACAAGTACTTGTCAATCTTAACCATTACTACTGATTAAGCACACACACATCATGAACTCAGAAAAATCTCCTTCAGTTCCTGTCACTAATAACTGTCCTAGATGGAGTAGCAGTATATGCAAAAAGGAATGCTTGCACATTTTCTCATCTCAGGCCAGAAAATATGTCATTCCCAAATGGCAAAACACACACATACAATTGTGTAATCTTCCCATTTGAGAGAAAACGTTTGAAATTAGTCATTTTTGTGTGCAGGAGTTTAAAAGGTGAAGACTGAATTCCTTAATTAGACAAACTGTTACACTGAATTAGTGACAGCAGTTTTCAGTATCAGCAAGAACTAGCAGTACATTGTTAAGCAATTGCATTGCATTGCATTTTTTTTTGCTGGCAAGAGTTGCTTATATGACTGACGAATGGAAAAATTCCAAAATAAGGCACTGAATCACTACTCATCCTCCAGATAATGATGGTAACATTCATTGCTAACCTATATGGAGTAGCAAGTCTGTAAACCAGTAAAGAATACCCACAAATTTTCATACCAGATTGTCAATCCAAATGATCAGAACTACTTGCAGATGTGGAAAAATATGAAAATCACATAATATATGTGCAACTTTTGTAGATCAGAAGTACATTAACTTGGAAACCATCAGGTTGTGAGAACTGCATGAACAAATTCCCGTCTGCACTACCAATGATGATTGAGGAATGCAATTTCTAGAAATTCTGATATGAACTGAGCTCAGCCTCCCCTTTTGGAAGAATGATCTACTAGCTTCCATATTTTCTTAATATTTCAGTGCGGTTTGATGGGCTCAACCTCCCCACCTCATCAAAATGCATTTTTTAAAATGCCAGACTTAGCTTATCTCTTTTTGTTGACAGTTTCAAGCTTGGCAGATCAGGACAAAGCTATGGAAGTAGTTCATCTTGATTTCAGCAAAAGTTATCACAAGGTCAGTCATTATATTCTTTCAAATAAGCTGGTAAAATGTCAGCTAGATCAGTGTTAGTCAAAGTGCTAGTCCTTGGACTAGCACGGATCCACAAGCTAGCAGCTGTCAATCTTGGGTGAGAAGGAAGGAAGGAAGATAGATTATCAGTGGGAACAAATGCAATACCAGTTTTTTGCACATTGGAAAAAAAATAGCAGAACTCCACATTGGATAGTCTGATATGCACTGAACTAGATCAGTGGTTTCTCAACCTGTGAGTCCCCAGGTGTTTTGGCCTACAACTCCCAGAAATTCTAGCCAATTACAAGCTGTAAGGATTTCAGAGAGTTGAAGGCCAAAACATCTGGCGACCCACAGGTTGAGAACCACCGAGCTGGATGGTATACTTAGGGAGTTTTGTAGTAGGCTGACAGACCAAATCCAAAGAATGCTGTGGATCCTCATCAAGAAAGGTAAAAGAAAAATCTGTCCTGGGCTCAATATTCCTGAACATCTTTACAAGTAATTTGGAGGAGAGAACAGAAGGCGTGGTGATAAAATTTGTAGATGGCAATAAACTGGAAGTATTGCTATCACCCAAAGGAAATAACCAAATTTCAAGATGCTCTTAAATGCTGGAGAAATGTACCAAAATTAATTTCAACAAGGATAACTATAAGGTGATTTTGGCAGTAAATATCAAGTGTACAAATATAGGAAGGGTAACACCTGACCTGAAAGCAGTATGTGTAAAATTTAGGGGGTTTAGTAGACAGGAACTTGAGTCAGCAGTGCGTTGCTGTCGCTAGTAAGATTCTAGGCTACCTATAGAACTGTATGTCCAAATCAAGGAAAATAATAGTACCACTCTATTCTGCTTGTCAAACCACACCTGCCATACTATGTTACATACTGAGCTGGACTATATGTAGAGAAAGGTTACAAGAATGCTAAGCCCCTTTCTACCTTTCAGGGAAGCTTCAACTATGCATTCCTATTATGGTGGGCCTTTGAAGACACTCCTTTGATTTGCAACAGAATATTCAGACTAGTCTGTAATTAACTTTCCCCCAAAGAGAAAAATCAGGTAGAAGAGAAACTAGTGCATTCCAGGGAATAAAATCACCCGGTCCTCATCTACTACTATCTAGTGCCTGGCATTATTCCTCCTTACTTGGAATAGTGGAATTCTTGCGACTGCAATATCAAAGGCTCTCACTGCTGAAAGGTGTCTGGAATAGATGTAATTGTAAGTCCTAATTGGTGGGTGAAGCATGTCAGCTAACAATTACCCTGACCAAGAAGTCTCATGTGCACACTAGTGATGAATGTGCCTACAGACTTCAACTTCTTTTCTCAGTGATGGAAATGTATGCTTCTACACTCCATCCAACAATAAGGATCTGGGGCACAGAAATCCTATGATAGTTGTGGTGGAACACTTCATAACAATACTGCATTCCATAGCAACCCATGGCAAAGCAGTCACAATTTTGAACCATAGGCTCTTTTCTCCCTTCCTTTGTGGTCAAGCTTTGAAAGGGGGCAATAAAAGGGATCATAAGCCACCCAATATATCACATCCTTCCCACATTACTTGCCATTGGAGGAGCATCAAAACTTGTTGAACTTCCTGGAGGTATACCAGAGAGTCTTGTGGGTGAAATCCACTCCACCACTGGGGATCCTTCTACACAGGCCCTAAATTCTGTGATAGGTAACCTGAGGCATCCAAACGACACCTCATGTAAACCTGGATTAAGGTAGAGTAAACTGGGTTTTCCCAGTTTACTCTGCATTAATTTAACACCTGCAAATATCCGCAACTTAAGCTAAGGTCCGGATATTTGATTCTGCAGTCCTGGGGAGTCAATCCCCACAGCCATCCTGGTTCTTCAGGCTCCTGAGGCCCAAAGGATCAGGAAAACACCCACCCCTCCTGCACCCTCTATTTTCACCCCAAAATATACTGAGGGGCCTACTGGTAGTGCAGGGTCATACATAGAATCCTCCTGATACAAAAATGACACGTAAGGAGGTGGGAGGGGCACACCTCCTGATGTGTCATTTTCAAGCACTAGGAGAACTCTATGTAAGGGGCCTGTGCTGCTAGAAGCCCCTTGGGAAAGTTGACATGGGGGGCATGGCAAGTTGGTGGGGTGGGGGGATACCACCCCCCTAGAGGAAAAGCTTGGGGTTGTGGGGACGGGTAGGGACTGAAACCCAAGAGGTAGCAAGGGATTCTAACCAGCTTCTTCTCAGGTTTTAATTAAGTGTTGAAGGGCCCTAGGGCATCTTCCACTGTTTACATGGAATGGCATTTACACCGAAAGTCAGACAAAATATTGGAAATGGGTAAATAATAAATGAATAAATAAACTACCAAATATTCAATATGTGCCTTCACTTTTAATGTAAGGGATGGGGGGTGGAGATATATATGTTTTTAAAGATACAAAAACCAAGCATGAAACATGATGGAATTTTCCCCTTGTTTTCAATTTTCTTTTAATATTAAATTTTCTTTATTGTGTTTATTCTGTTTCTGTTAATCCCAACTAGTGCAAATTTATGGAAATGAGTAGGATTAATTAAACCACAATTTATGTAAGGCTTATTGTTTTAAGGTGTCTATTCTCATGCTTAACAATTGTATTTAATCTTCTATATTTCTCATTTGGTTTAACTTTAAAGGGGGGAGAGGGAAGAAATGCCAATGGCTAGAATACTCTTTTTCCAATGATAGTATGAAAACTAAGACCCATATATTTTCAAGTTTTATATTCCCTTGAAATCTTTTTGCCATTATATATGTAATATCTGAACATATTCCATAACAGATTAATATACATTTAACATTGGTATTAAATAATACATAAATTTGTTTTGCTAATAGTGAGATTCTTTTTTTGGCAGACAAACTTGAGAAAAACAAACTGCACAGAAATTTTAAGCTGCAATGAAATGCAATAAACTTCCTCATTGCCATTCCAATCTAGCATGAAAATGGTTTTTATGCATTTGTATGCAAAATTAACTATGCATAAAAACACATGAGTGGAGATTTTACAAAACAGATGCACAACAGAACTATCGAGAAAAGGTCTATCTACTGTTAATTCAGTGAAAAACTGAGATTAGAATTGCCCAGAAAATTGAAAACACATGAAGCGCACTTTAATATTATGTGCTGCTCATTTCTCAATATTGGATCCTGAAGCTGTGCTCTTACCTAGTTCTCATTCATGTCAACAGATTTTCTGCTCATGTCTGTTATTTTATGTTCAAAGGATATAAATGCTATGCTGACGAAGTAGTTTATGAAACTTCATAAGTACAGAAGTCACATGCAGAGATACAAGGGCACATGCAGACTGAGAATCTGTGTCTACATGAACCCCAAACCCCAGACTCTACAGTGAAAATATATCCCAGTCTTATCACTTTTATAATAATATATCCCTCTAAATCAAATCTTCATAATCTTCCTAATGCCACAACCCCTTAATACAGTTCCTCATGTTGTGGTGAACCCCAACCATAAATTATTTGTGTTGCTACTTTATAACTGTAATTTTGCTACTGTTTTGAATCATAATGTAAATATCTGATATGCAGGATGTATTTTCATTCACCGCACCAAATTTGGCACAAATATCTAATACGCCCAAATTTGAATACCGGTGAGGTTGGTGGGAGGGGGGGGGGATTGATTTTGTCATTTGGGAATTGTAGTTGTGGGATTTATAGTTCACCTACAATCAAAGAACACTCTGAACTCTACCAATGATGGAATTGAATCAAACTTGGCACACAGAACTCCCATGACCAAGAGAAAATACTGGAAGAGTTTGGTGGGCATTGACCTTGAGTTTTGAGTTGTAGTTCACCTATATCCAGAGAGCACTGTGGACTCAAACAATGATGGAGCTGGACCAAACTTGGCACGGATACTCAATATGCCCAAATGTGAACACTGGTGGAAACAGATCTTGACATTTGGAAGTTGTAGTTGCTATGATTGATAGTTCATCTACAATCAAAGAGCATTCTGAACCCCACTAACGATAGAATTGGGCCAAACTCCCGACACAGAACCCCCATGACCAACAGAAAATACTGTGTTTTCTGATAGTCTTTAGCGACTCCTCTGACATCCCCTCACAACCCCCGCCCCCGGGTCCCAACCCCCAGGTTGAGAAATGTTGGCCTATATAGTTCTCAACATCACATTTTATTGCATGTTATGACAAGTAGTACATATTGCATACTGGATGATTTTAAAATTGAAAGGAATTTAAAGTTGAAAGGAAAAGGAAATAATTCAAAAGGAGTTAAAATGAATTAACTAAAGGATGAACACCTATATAATAAATTCAACATGATGAGAAACCACAGCAAAGATGGCCAGATATCCAGAGGTCTTTATTCAAAAGCGGCATCTTTATGCTATTGTTTTCAAATGTTGAGAGTTCCTCCATACATAAAAGATGGTGGAGATGACTTTGCTAAAGGGTTTGGTGGGCATTGACCTTGAGTTTTAAAGTTGTAGTTCACCTACATCCAGAGAGCACTGTGGACACCAACACCCCCATGACCAACAAAAAATATTGTGTTTTCTTATGGTCTTTGGTGACCCCTCTGATACCCCTCGTGACACCCCCAAGGGGTCCCGACCCCCAGGTTGAGAAGCGCTGCTCTAAATTCAGTGAACTCACACAAGCACAAAGGAGATCTTTTTGTAACTGACACATGGTCCCAACAAGCATAATCCAGTGCTTCCCCTGTATTATAGCCTGCCTTGTTCTGCAGAATGTTTTAGGCTACCACATAACATTTTGAGAATTTAAAGAAGATACTATAGATCAGTGGTTCTCAACCTTCCTAATGCCATGACCCCTTAAAGCAGTTCCTGAAGTTGTGGTGACCCCCAACCATAAAATTATTTTTGTTGCTACTTCATAACAGTAATTTTGCTACCGTTATGAACCATAATGCAAATATCTGATATGCAGGATTTATTTTCATTCACTGGACCAAATTTGGCACAAATATCCAATACGCCCAAATTTCAATACTGATGGGGTTGGGGGGATTGATGTTGTCATTTGGGAGTTGTAGTTGCTAGGATTTATAGTTCACCTACTATCAAAGAGTATTCCGAACTCCACCAACAATGGAATTAAACCAAACATCGCACACAGAACTCCCATGATCAACGGAAAATACTGGAAGCATTCGGTGGGCCTTGAGTTTTGGAGTTGTAGTTCACCTACATCCAGAGAGCACTGTGGACTCAAACAATGATGGATCTGGACCAAACTTGGCATGAGTCCTCAATATCCCCAAATGTCAACCCTGGTGGAGTTTGGAGAAAATAGACCTTGACATTTGGGAGTTGTAGTTGCTGGGATTTATAGTTCAACTTAAATCAAAGAGTATTCTGAACTCCACCAATGATAGAATCGGGCCAAACTTCCCACACAGATCCCACAGGACCAACAGAAAATACTGTTTTCTGTTGGTCTTTGGAGACCCCTCTGACACCCCCTTGCGACCCCTCCAGGGGTCCCGACCCCCAGGTTGAGAAACACTGCTATAGATGAATGGGATGAGAGGTCTGCTCCCAGTTTTCTAATAGCTTGTACCTAAATCTAATGCAACCCATGTATTCCAAAAGGATATACTAGAACATTTCAGAATTGTCTGTGTTCTCTCCAACAACAAATTTCAACATGCCAATAGAACCAATAAATCATGAGTCCTGGGCATACAGTGTATAAACATCCTTGTCCTGTTCTGAAAACAGCATAAATCATGGGCTATTCCCATCACAAAGACTGGAAAATGGGGAGCAGAAGCCGCCAGCTGTGTCTATAAAATGGATAAAATTGTTCCATTTTTCACACACGATATTAAAAATAATTTCAATGTATTCTCTTTATCTCTGCAGTATTGTTGAGTTCAGAGATTAGCAGCATATAGGCAAAGGCAGAGTCCTCTTTTGTTACAGGTCTAAAGAATTGCACAAACATCTTGTTATCTAAACTAATGGCAAGTATATGTGCCTAAAATATATGCTTTATAACATGAAGGACGTTGTAGGTCAAATCAGATTTTTGTTACCTCTTTTGAGAGTCATATTATTTTGTTCATGCATCAAATACAAAAAAATAAGTTTGCCATGTGTTAACTACCAGTCCTCCTCTGTGTCAAAATGAATCTTGACCAGGGTTGTCAAGAGGTTATTTTTAAAAAACTGTTTGACACACATAGACATCAATTAACCCATGCACTACAGTATTCATTTTCTTATATTCTTCAGATTAAAGCTTAACAACTTGTTATGTATTTTATTTACTGCATAATGTATAATGTATTTATATTTACATTTTATATTTATTTTATTTGCATGCTGCTGCCTTTCTTCAAGAGTGTGATCCAGGGAGCTACATAACCCTTTCTTCAACAAGATTAACTGAAATGACTGAGCTAAAAACACAAAAAATGAAGATTATAAAACAGAACTATACCTGCCATTATTTCAAAGCCACTCCCTTAGTAGCCAACCAGAATCAAAAGCTTCTCTGAATAAAACAGCCTTGGCCTGTTGGAGAAAAGTAGCCAGGACTGAGCCAGCTTAGCTTTTCCAGCCACCTATATTTTGGCCTGTATTTCTGTTAAATATCATATACTCTGTGGCAAGGAGTTCTAGAATGGGAAGAGTCAAAGAACTAACACCAACAAAGTGTTGATTAGAAAACCCATGACAATGGGAATGTCTAGGGCTCCAAGGATTTCCAGTAATGAGAGAGCCATTCATCTTTTGGGGAGAAATGAAGAATTGAAGAAAACAGGGATCCAAAGAATGTGCACATGAGGCACTTCCCAGAGGAACTGAAAGCACCTCCACAATGGAAAAAAGAATTGGGATTATCTAAGAGTCTTCACTTTTTTTGTTTTGGTTTAAGCCAGGGCACTTCCACACTTGACAGAAATGTATTATTTATTTATTTTATTTCCAGCATTTTACCCCGCTCTTCTCAACCCCCGAGGGGGGACTCAGAGCGGCCTAACAAAAGGCAACAAATTGATGCCAAAACAATATAAATATTATATAAAACCAAAAACATTCAGCATTAAAATACATTAAAATACAATTAACATTAACATATACACAGACGTGGTGTCCAGGCCAATCCACACAGAACCCACACCTGGTAAGGTCTGGATCTTAGATAAGAACTGGGTTTTACCAGGTATCTAATTAATTTAAAATTAATTCACTTTTACCTGAGGCATAATTTGGATGCCTCAGATAAAAGCATGACAGGCCCTACATTTTTGGGCTTGCCTGAAAGGGCCCCAACTTCTTCATGAGTTACCTCCAGTTTTCCCTTTTCCTATGTTCCTTTCCTGTTCCCTTCCTACTGAAATGTGTCACATCCAGTCTCATACAACATTTCAGAAATTGATTCTCACCAATTTCCATGGATACTTTTAAAATATTATTCAGTAGTTATTTTTAAAGTGCCAAAGTGCTTTAGAAATCTTACACTAGCTATGCATTAGGATCATTTTGTTTTAGTGCTAACATTCCTCTTTCCTTCACTTGATCTTTGTTGAATGTATGTCCTGGAAACAATGGTAGCAATCTTAGCTAGTTTTGAGAATGCTGAAACACACAACTACAGATAGACCCACAAGTGAATAAAGCAACTTGTGGGTCTCCAGAATTAAATCAGAAAGCATGGGTACAAAACCTGGAACTTCCAAGTAGTTTTTATTCATCTGAAAGCAACCCAATTTCTACTAAGTTCTATAACCCATCTGTCAGGGTTTAACTTTAAGAAAGGGCAAATCCCTGTAGCAGATTCCGAATGGGGGTGACAAGTACACATGGGAAGATGATTCATAAGTATTAATTGTGAGGCCATGGGTTCACCAGCAGTTGGAAAGCCATAGGAGAAAGAATAAGAGACTAGTGAGAAATTTTGTGCAATCTTATCCCAATAGACAAACATACTCAACTGTTGTAGTGCACTGCTGGTCCCAACCCCAAATGGGGTCCTCTTAGCTCAGTTTTGGGGCTCCAACAAATTTTTCTGAATGCTACCTACTGGCTGTTTTAGACATTTACACAAATCTGTTGTGTGGTGTTTACAGCAAATTCTGCAGAAGATGCCTCAACTATACTTCATAAAAAGGAAAATCAGCCTGTTTAGCAAACCTTGAAAATACTGGTTTGTTATCAGTAAATGTTTGATACTTATTTTGCATATCTGTATATTTGGGGTTACATAAAAAATGTCTAGGGCCAAAAGGTGTCCTGGGTGGAAAAGTTCAAGAAGCCCTGCAATGATTTTTCCCTTTTGAACAAAAATGAAAATGGGGGATAGCACAATGATCCTCATGCTTTTTGTACAGATTCCTCTCCTTTAAAAAAAACTACCTATATTTTTCTCTGTGCAACACTGAATATAGGAAATATGTGGAGGAATATTTGCTTTCTTTTGCATTGGGGATGAAACTACTTTGATTATATTCATCCTCGCATGCAAGTTTGAAATACTGCAGGATTTAGATCCCAATTGCAGTCTTGCCTTCCTCTGTACATGCAATGAAGGAGGGAACCATATTTATGTGCTGGGGAATGCTTAGTAACTGAAGTAACAATCCTGAGTTGGCGGTAGTTGCTCCTGCTGTTCTCACCAGCAAAGAAATCCATAGTTGAGGATAGGGATTGCAAATATGAGTGTGCTGTGCACTGTCCATCAACACCGTAGAATGAATGCAGTTCGACACTATTTCAACTGCCATGTCTCAATGCTATGGAATGGTGGGAATTGTAGTTTTACACATTTCCTGCTTTCTCTGTCAAGTGCTATAGTGCCTCTCCAAACTACACATCCCTCTTTTTCTGAGTATCGAACCATCATAGTTAAAGTGTTAAACTGCATTAATGTGGAGGCACCAAAAGACTTCATCTGCACAGAGTTTCAACTAAAGACAAACTGCATATGATGTTAATTATGCACTTTGCCCTGAGTGCAAGCTTTTCAATTCACATTTGGTTCCCATGATCCAGATTGGGACCACAATGTGAAGACAAAGATTAACCACCACAACTACTCCCCTCCATAACTCCCATGCCATGGTTCCATTCCATCTTCCTTCCTGGTAGTTTGGCAATTCATGAAAGAAAAAGGTTGCACTCAAGGGCAAACTTGAGTGATTAACTTTCCATTTAACTTGGTTCTGAGCTGTTTTTCTGGATGGGGGAATAACTACAAGCTCTCAAAAACCTGCTTTTATAGCTGCTAAAATGGGACAATTCATTCCCTGCACTTAACAGTATTAAAGTCTTGACATGCTATTTTCAAATAAAGAAAAAAGAGAGAGATTTCACAAAACGCCTCAATAGATTAGTCTTATCGGTTCCATCGTGTTTAGCAGCTTAGGTCTTCTTTCAAATAAGAATTGTTTATGTGCCGACTTGATGTCTGAAAATCCAGCTACTCTTGTTATTCATGCTCCAAAAAAAGAAATGCCATTCAAAACTGTGATGCTGCAAGATGAGATGGCTTTAAGGCCTAAGTACAAACAGCATGGGCACAAAAGATATATAAACATGTAAACATTATAAAATGCCTGCTTATCAAGGAAGATTTATTTCACATGCTGCACTTTCTTGAAATGCTATGCCCTTGGAGTAATAGGCTGGTCAATGTATGAGTATAATATAAAGGAACAGTTGAAGGACTGTTAAGAATAAGTAAGTTAATAAAAATATTGTTGGTGAGACATAGTTTAGAGGGAGATCAGGTCCAAAATAATTATTTGAGTTTCACACAAACTTGTAAACAGAAGCTTCCATCCAAGCACAGAAGCTTCCATCCAAGCACACACCATGATCATACTCCATATGTGCAATCCCAGGAGTCATGACACAAAAAAGTTTTTTTTAATTATTTTGAATTTCATTATTTGAAACCATTTGTGTTCTTAACCCACCGTCAGCATACCTACCAACATTTAACAGATGAAAGTGGAGTTATGGGTAACAAAGCAAGTGCAAAATGTGTTTAAGATGACAAAGGTCATTAATAAGGAGGAAAAGACCAGCTGGAAAAGGCTTCAGAAGTTTGCTTTTGGCTGAGAGAATATCTACATTGTGGAATGAATGCAGTTTGACATCATTTTGGACCTCTTCAGATGGTCCTTTCAGGCCATGCTGTTTTGCTCGCAATCGCTGGCAAAACGGAAGGCACATGGGGCAGCTCATGGTGCCCCAAATGCCCTCCCTACTTCTCCCAGCATTGGCACCCTGCCCCCATCAGATGGGAGAAAGGGTGGCAGCATGCAGCAACACACATTGCTCCATCACCCTTTCCCCCATCATACAAGAAAAAGGGGAGGAAAGTGCAGGTAGCTCTGCTAGAGCAACATAAAACACACTTTCCTTCCCATGTAGGTGGAGGAAGCACATTCCAGCGCTTCCTATACTTTGGGAGAAATGCGGGCAGGGCCTGCCATGCATTGTCTGATGTCACTCAATAGGCCTCATCCAAGCCACGAATAAAAGCAGCAAAACGGAGCTATTTTTCCCCATGTGAAGAGGTATTTAAACTGCCATGGCTCAATGCTATGGAATCATAGGAGTTGTTGTTTGGTAGAGAATTTGCAAAAAAAACTTTGTAAAACTATCACTCCCATAATTCCACAGCATTATGCCATGTCAGTTAAAGTGGTATAAAATTGCATTAATTCTGCTCTTTCCTCTCCCTTCTGAGTTGATGGAATGCAAATAGAACTCAGTATGCAGCCATTGAAGTAAGTTTAAGGACCACATCAGATGGCTGTAGGGCTCAATTTCCATGCGCTGAATAAATGGAACCCCACAGGAATCCCATGGAGGCCATCAAATGATGTAAGAGCACTTCTGGTGTGGCTCTGTGGGGGCCCATTTTCACAGTGCATGGAAACAGAGCCCTACACCATCTTCAGGAGTCAGGTGTTTCCTGATTCCAAGAAGCTTTAAGATAGTAGAAAGTGGGGAGAAAACAGGCATCAACACAGTAAGGATGTGGGGTGGCTAGACATCCTACAAGATGGGGAAAGATGGGAGGGAACACTAAGAGTCTTCCCTCTGCTTTCTTCTGCTTCTCCCCACTCCATCTGATGAAGTCCTAGAACAATAGGGGAAAACAGAAGAAAGAGAAGTTGGAGTATTTTAAAAACAGTTGCAAAGGTGGGACAACAGAAGATTAATTGTGACTATCTCTGCCAACCTGGAACAGTTGGAGGACACACTTCAACTGTCATGGAATCTTGTTGTCTTGAAACAGTGGTTTTCAAAGATCAGATAATTGTTTAAGAATAAGGGCCATGACTAGAGGATAAAAAAGTCACAGTAGTTAACTTTTACTGTTAAAAAGTTTCAGATCCAGGAAACTGGAGACAATGGTTTGCTCCAGCCAAGTCTTAAAAATTACTTTCCTCGGACACAGTCCTCCAAAGGGCCAGTGGTTAAATTGTCTGGGATGCAGTGCACTAAATTTAAAGTTTGTACACAAAAGTTTGTAGCTGTGGAATATAAGCCAAAAGAGCATTGCTAAATGGATGATTATTTCTTCAATAAGTGTGATTGGTCAAAAAGGATTCGAAGAAACTCTCAAAGCTTCTCTGTTAAGATTATAAAAAGAAAATGCTGTCTGATGATAAGAACACCTTCAATTGAAGTAGTTCCCCATGTACGTGTGTTTAATAAAGGTGAATGCTCACTTCAAAGACCAGTTCCTTTTCAGAGTAAACTTTGACAGTAGTTTGGGAGGCTGTAGAACACCTGGCTGAGAATTCTAAATGCTGCTTCCTAAACTGCAAATCCCAGGAATACATAAGGTGTTGGCATGACAGCCAACGTGGAACCTTAAATCTATCAATGTGTGTAGTGTAAAAGGGACTCAAATCTCAGTATTTTTGCCATGGCAAGATTTTTCACATCCCCAATATTTTCTTGCATTTCTGGCATCAGTGTGGCAACCCATGGGGAAAGTGCCCACAGGGATATTGGGTGGGAGCTGGGTTGTACTAATAGAAATTTTTTTATTGATCATGGGCTATTTGAAATGGATTTCATCCCACACTGAGAAAAACCGAAGAGAATAATTTTCTTGAAATTTTGTTCCAACTGAATGCTGATGAAGGAAACATGAGATGTGAATAAACAAACTGCACAAAAAGAATCAAAGTTTTAAAAACAACACATCATAACCTCCCAAAGTCATACTCACAAACTTTTGTTCAGAAAGCAATATTTCTTCCAAAGTGAATGAGCTGAATAAGTAATCAAATCAGCAACATTTTTGCCTTCCATCAATGCATTAACACACCCATTTACAGAGGTTAGAAGTGCTGGTAAAAAAGGATTGAATTAACATATCTGATATCTCATTTGTATATTTACGCATGCAATGCCAATTAATGTTGCTTTCTAAACAGTTTTTTTACACGGGTAGCCACAGAAGTCGGCGTTACAATTATTTGTTATTCCCAAGAGTCTTCACTGGCTAATTGCACTCATGAGTATTTAGAATTTTTATTCTCACTGAGATTTCTGTAGCCAGAGTGTGAAAACAAAAACACTTCGCTACATTATCACTCTCGTGAATATTCTTGTCAGACTTTTAATAGCTTTTTAATCTTTATCTGATTATCAGCATTATTCAGAGGTAGCAAATTATCCTTAAATAAGTGTGGAATGCCATATTAAAATTTGTTTGTGTCTGTGGCTTACAGGGTTTATTATTGCTTCTGCAGAAGTAGGCAGGGTACAGAAATATACAATGTCACATGAAGAGCAGGATTAATAAGACAGAAAATGGAGGCAGAAGATTTGGGGAGAAGTCTGTTTCTATTGTTCTCAATTCTAGCAGTCTAGTTACCTCCTGGTCAGAGGGCTTAAGCAGTGGTTGTCAACCTGTGGGTCACCAGGTGTTTTGGCATTCAACTCTCAGAAATCCTAACAGCTGATAAACTTGATTTCTGGAGTTGTAGGCCAAAATACCCGGGGACCCACAAGTTGAGAACCACTGGTCTAAGGCATTTCATTACCTGAAGGGAAGGATAAGATTCCATGCCTTCAACACTATGAAGTGAACTGGGCAATACTTGAATTTTACACCAATGCTGGTGATGGGATAGTGTTATGCACCACATTTGAGCAGGACAGGACATGTGGCATTCATAGCTTCATCCTGTAGCAGAGAGGAATAGATGCTACTCACTAGCACTTCCCACTTAAGGTAACTGCTTCATCCTGTCCAAAGACTGGGCCACCTGATGCTGTTTTATGCAACAGCCACACAGTGAACAACATCTGATGATAGCACAATTCAAAGTGGCTGAAAGGTCTACCAACTCCAAAGCTCTATTTTGTAGCATGACAGTAGGGCATTAAATATGCTTTGCCAGCCTAGACATCATTTACTGTGCCACTAATGGAATTCAAAGACAATGGCCATGCTAATCTGGAATACCAGTATGTAAATTGCTGATTTGGGGAGCCAAAAAAGGGAATGCAACTCTTATATAGTGATGACTATTGTGCAGTAAATTACAGTAGATCTACACAAAAGAAAAAAAACCATGCTCATCATTAATCTAGCACTGGTAATCTTCATGACGCATGTGGAGTTTTGGTAAGTATCCTGGATCTTTAGCCCTTAACCTGACTTTGTGCCTAAAAGGAGGGGGGGGGGTTACTCTGGAGTTTAGAGGAAATTACAGAGTATCTGAGGGATTCACAGTTTTGGTTGGTTCCAATCTCTTGTCCACAAGGACACTGCCACTATTTTCCTGTGCTGATCAGCATAGGAGAGGCGAGAGTTATCTTCATATTGTTACCGTCACTCCCACTAGCCTAGAGCTTCCCACGAACATCTAGACATCATGGTCACATCTACTCAGCTCAGAAAGATCACCAAGAAGGAGGGGATTACTGTGCACCCTCCTTCCTGGTCATATGGATGCCCTGTTTTGACATCAGTCCTTGATGGACTCAATTAGTGAATTCCTGGATGAAGTAAGTGTTTGTTTTTCTGGATCCAATATATTTTATTTGTGTTAGGTTTTCAAAACAAAGTGTTTGATTTTGATGCAGTTTTTGTCTCATGTTTTGTCTTTGTAATTCTTTTATTTTAGTAGAGGCCTATAACAACTTTGTGTTCTGCTCGTCTAGACTGAATCCTTTAAAAAATATTTTCAAATATATATTACAAACTATTTTATTAGAGTTATAAGGCTAAACATACCCCTGACCTAAAAAAACAAACCAAAGCCATAAATTAACTGCATTAATTGGTGAAGGGAAGCTAGAGTATGATGTGGAATCTGCTCCTCAAATGGCAAATTTAGACTTAAGCTTAATTTTATGCACCCTCAGCATAATTCAGCTTTCTGGAAACTGCAGACTCACTCTTCCTCTCTATATTGCTTATCAAGGATTTATTCAGATTCTACTTTTCCTCCCGTATACTTTAAAATGACAATTAAAGCAATTTTTTTAAAAAAGAGGTAGAGAGATAGCTATGGAAGTCTGTAATTCTGCAAGCTGCATACTGTTGTTTCATATTTCATCCAATATTTAGCTCTGCCTCCAATTGCACCCGCTGTTGTCTGTGTCTTAACACACACATACTTTACAGGAACATAATCTTCAGTATGGCACCCAAACTGATTTGTGAACTAATAGCTTCCCTGTCATGAAATATCAAGGGATTCCATCACTCAAAGAAATAACAAGACTTATTAGCAAAAGATTCCCTTACTGTGTATGAATAAAGAAGAGGCTGAAGTCTTGCCAAACGCTAGATGCTTGGTTTAAAGAGCTCATGTTTTATGGCATCTCTTTGCTCAATGCTTCACAGGGCATGTTACCATAAATTTACTCCTATTACATGCTTTTGCCAGATTTTTTGCCAGCTCTGGAGGAAAATATTCACATTTACTCTTATATCACTTTATACCAAATACACATCAAACCTCAGGCAATCTTCTTAGGATCTATTTTACAAGAAACATATTCAAACCCAACTGTTCTTCAGATAATTATCTAAAAATCAAATAAAGAGGAGAAACCTACTTGGCTTCATGTAAACTGTGATTAATCTCTAATGCATTCACTGACTATCTATTTGGCTTTGATGATCCCAGAAAGCTATCTTCTATACCAGTGTTTCTCAACCTTCCAAATACTGCAACCCCTTAATACCTCATGTTGTGGTGACACCCAACCATAAAATTATTTTGGTTGCTACTTCATAATTGTAAATTTGCTACTGTTATGAATTGTAATGTAAATATCTGATATGCAGTACAGTATGTATTTTCATTCACTGGACCAAATTTGGCACAGATACCTGATATGTCCCAATTTGAATACTGGTGGGATGGGGGAAGGGGAGGATTGATTTTTGTTATTTGAGAGTTGCAGTTGCTGGGATTTATTGTTCACCTACAATCAAAGAGCATCTTGAACTCCACCAACTATGGAATGGAACCAAACTTGGCACACAAAACTCATACGACCAACAGAAAATACTGGAAGGGTTTGGTGAGCATTGACTTTGAGTTATGGAGTTGTAGTTCACCTACATCCAGAGAACACTGTGGATTCAAACAAGGATAGATCTGGACCAAACTTGGCACAAATACTCAATATGTCCAAATGTGAACACTGGTGAAGGTTGGGGAAAAGAGACGTTGACATTTGGAATTTATAGCTCACCTACAAAGAAAGAGCATTCTGAACCCCACCAATGACAGAATTGGGTCAAACTTCCCACACAGAAGATCCATGCTGACTTCCTCCCGCCTTGCATGCTCTCCCTCTCCCACACATGCACACCATGTTCCCATGCACCGAGCATGCCTGCTCTCCCCTCCCCACTTGGAGTCTCAAAAACAGCCCTCCCCTTGGCGAGGAGGCTGGCCTATAATAGCAGAGGAGGGCTTTTGGTGTATTTGCTGCCTGTCTCCAAAAAAGAAGAGAAGGACAGGCGGAGAGATATTCAGCCTTCTCTGCCAAAGGCCATCAGAAATCTGAAAGCCTCTAGTGCCCCCCCCCCGGGGTCCTGACCCCCAGGTTGAGAAACTCTGTTCTATATGGTGGAACTATTTGACCATGCAACACAATACAAGTTGAGTATGCCTTATCTAGAATTTCAAAATCCCAAGTACTCCAAAATTCACATGAATGGCCAAGATAGTGAAACCCTTGCTTTCTTATTATTCAATGTACTCATTCTGCTTCATGCACAATATTATTAAAATATTGTTTAAAATTAATGTATGAAACATAACTGAATGTCATGGTTAGACTTGATGTTTCATTATTTATATGCAAATATTCAAAAATCTGAAATACAGAACATATCTGGACCAGTTCAAGAATTTCAGATAAGAGATAGTCAACGTTTTTAATGTTTATTGCAGATTTCCCAACCTGGTACCTTCTACATAAATTAAATTATAACCTCCACGATCCCCAGACAACATGACTGTGTTGGCAGTGGTGAATTGAGTTATAGTCCTACCCATCTGGCTGATACCAGATTGGGAAAGGTTGGAAAAGGTATTATACTGGGCTACACAGGAAAACAAATACTTCACCCATATATAAAACAGCTTTCTAGAACCAGCAGGATAGAAAGTGCACTGAACAATATAGATGATGATTAAGAAAACAGAAATATGCAATGAAGTAAGCCACTGTGGAGGGGGTGGGGACATTTTCCCGATATCCCTCACCCTCTCTAAAGTTGCTTACTCTTCTGTATATTATTGTCTTTTACTCTCCGTGCATATTGTTCATTGTTCTGAATCTTGAGACTTGTCAGAGGCTTCTCTACACTGGCAAAGAACAGCAACAACCCTAGAGTTGGTTCTTAACCTGTGAGCCTCAGACCACCAGTGGGTGTGAGGATGAAAATCTGGTCCGCGAGCTTCCTTCCTCTTTATTTTATTTTATTTCTGCTCCTTTCACGCCACCTGCCACTCCTTCCCTGTCACTGACTATGGCATTTGTTCTGTATCAGAAACTAGAGCTGATGTGGTCTATTCAGTGCAATTTTCTGAATCAGCACCCCAAACCAAACCCAAAGTTGACCAAAAACTGATTCATAACTCTTGGTAGTAATGTTGGAGAGTGGTCTCTGGTCAAGTGGTCCCTAGTTTTAAAAAAAAGGTTGGGAACCACTGCTTTCCTGTTAGCATGCTGCAGTTTCTGGTGAGTATCTCAGATGGGTGTTTTTTTTACGTTAAACTAACTTTGCCCTGCTTTTGGCAAAGTTGGGATACTTCAGAGTTTGGGGAAAAATTGGCCCAATCCACTGGTCAGATGACATTGCTGCCAAATTCAGAAGAATCAGTGGAAATTACACAACAACACAAACTTTCACTTTTGAATTGCAATGAAAACAACATATATTTAAGGGAAAGGCTCGGGTAGGGTTTGTCCTACATGTGACTGTTAGTTTGAAATGGAACATTGGGGGGGGTTGCTAGAAACATATGGGACAGAAAGGTTTTTAAAGACTCTGTTGACTTGGGCAAAATGTATTGGTAGACCGAGCTGAAGCAGTCAATGTAGAGGATGCAGTGAACAATGGCATTCTTTTTCTCTTCCTTACTGCTGTCTCCTCTTTCCCTTTGATTTTTCCACACCTTTTCTTTTCTCACTCTTTATTTTACTTTTACTCTTTGGTTTCTCTCTACACCTTTTTCTACCTCCTTCCCATATAATCTAGGTTGGTTGAATTCAGCCCTCTCCTATTCTCTGTGATCCCTGATCTCTCATCTCCAGGAATGAGCTTCAATTGAAAGCTCCTATTTGATATATACTCTGCTTTTCTCGTTTAGGTGGAAGGGAGGAGGGCAGAATTCCATGGGTCATATAAAATTGAACTACATATTCCCCAACCCAGATAGAAAGTATGTTAAAACAAGATGCACCTCTTCAGAACTGTGAAAACTCCTTTCATGCATTTCTAAAATGGGGAGGAAGTTTGACTACTACAGCTTGGAAAAGTCATGCTGGAGAACCTCGACACTTTCAGTCAGCATGGTCAATGATAAAGAAAGTACAGTTGTCCCCTTCACATTTTCAGGTTTGACTTTTTCAAAATTGATTATTTGTGGATTTTATTAAAATGTTCTATCCAGAAAGCGACCCTCCAGTATGACTCTATGGTCAACTTCTGGTATAAAGCCATGTTGGGGGATCCTCATATTCCCAGAGAGAACATTTTAGTCACATCAATGTATAATCAAATCTGAAAAATCCAACTGGTGGGAGTTGATCTTACCACATCACACAGGGATAAATGTGCCCCTTACTCCTCTTTGGGGGCAGACCCTGCTGAGTGCCATCACATGATGCTGGCCATGGCCCCACCCCATTAATTGGTGAAGTAATGAGGAAGCGTTGCAAGACACTTTCTCACTAACAATGAGAGGCAAGCTGTGTTTTGGATAGTTCTAATGGAGCTACCCACATTTTTCAGCCCTTTCCTCCATCTGATGAGGGAAAGGGCAATGCGTTTTTCCACCCTTTCCCCTGTCCGATGAGAACAGGGTCCCAACACACCTTGTCCCAATGTCCCCAGGCGATTGTCGGCAAAACAGAACAATATTGGGGAGGGGGCTCATCTGTAGTATGAGGTCTCTTGAGTCATGCTGGAGAATCTGATTCCAGAGAAGTATTCTCTCAAGTAAAAAAAAAATCACATTTACCTTCATTATTTTTCCACTTTTGTGCGGGTTTTGCATCTCTAAACCCAGTGAATGTGGAGGAATGGCTGTAGGGTTATACATTGATTATTAATCATTGCTCCATGTAGGAAGGAAGACAGTATTTTGGGAATGGGGAGGTTTCAGCCCATAATTTCATAGTCTCAGAAAATATAAAGTTACCACCAAGTCCCATCCATTTAATCTTTTGTCTGTCTTTGCTGAAATCATATCACCTGTTGGCAGCATTATCATAAAACATACATTTTAAATCCACACTTCTGTCTAAACCTTTACACATACAAACACAGAGTATAATTTATGAAGACTCAAAACAAAATGGAGCTCCCAGGCTATAATTTTAAAAAGAGCTAAGCATACTAGAAATGTAAATCTACTATCAGGGGTACTAATTATGCTTTAAGAACATTATCTTCTTAGTGTGGACTCCAAGTCACAGGAAGTAATGGGCAAACATGTCAAAGAAGGCAGAAATGTAACATCTGGTTTTTATCCCACAAATTGGATGACACATGCCGCTAGAGATTTCTCCGATGGTAATAATTCATTCAACTAATGAATTTTTAAAGACATATGCCTACTTTTTGTTTACTTCAGACTTAAACAAACTTTTGCAATACTTTAAAACAATTATTCAGGGGCAACTGCATGCTGATTGAAAGCACACAATATATTTCTGTCCTATGCTCCTCTCAGGAAGAGTCCCAGGAATCAGGTAGTCAGAATGCAAGAGGTATCAAGTAGTTGGTTCAGTCCAGGTCAGTCAGAGAATAAAAGAAGAAACATGAAGTTGGTCGATACCCAGTCCAGAAGTCATTGAGCAAGTCAGTTGTCAAGATAAACAAAGCTGGCAAGAAGTCAATCAGAGACATAAACTTTAGCCAGTCCAAGGTCAGGAAAACATGAATGCAGAATAGCATTGTGAGTCACCAAGAAGAAGGGATAAAAGCAACAAGGCCACCAGGTAGCAACTGTAAGATATATAGACAGTTGTTTTCAGACAGAAGGTGCCCAATTAAGTCAGCATCTCCTGCTTAATAACCACTGAGAGTGGCACATCTACATAGGCAAGATACTCTGGGGCACATGTGGACACCATGGAGCTTGCCTGCCCCAGGTTAAACTGCATATGCTACTTGTCTCTTGTCATTCAGTGAATTATGTAATTGATCTTCAATGTCTGCTGTTTCCTATTGGGGAGCCCACCCACTCACCTCAGCCCCAGATCCTCGGACTCAGAGAACCCATCTTTATCAGGCAATCTGTCTCCTTCTCTTTGTCTGGATTCTCTGACTCCAAATGGTGAGTTATGAAACTTTTTCTATTATGTTTACTGATAACTACAGTTACATACAATGAGGCAAAAACAGAATTCATATAACAGAAATGAATGAATATTTTAAAATGGTCAACATGAAAAATATATTGGAAAATGTTATATCACAAAATAATATTTAATCAACAGTTGCAACAGAAGCTGATGTTACTGTAATAATAAATGACAACTTTTCTAAGATTCATTTCTTCATCTTGACTTGTTTAATATAAAGCCATATTTATATTCTTAGGAGACCCCGGTGGTGCAATGGGTTAAAGCCTTGTGCCAGCAGGACTGCTGAATGAAAGGTCAGCAGTTCAAATCTGGGGAGCAGGGTGAGCTCCTGTCTGTCAGCTCTAGCTTCTCATGTGGGGACATGAGAGAAGCCTCCCACAGGATGGTAAAACACCCTGGCATCCCATGGGCAACGTCATTGCAGGTAGCCAATTCTCTCACACCATAAGTGACTTGCAGTTTCTCAAGTCGCTCCTGACACACACAAAAAATATTTATATTTCGAACACAACTGAGTTAGACGAAATTTGCCCATGGAAAAGAAAGGGCCATTCCTTCCATTAAAACCATGGAGACATGCTCTGTTCAGAGTAATTGCAAACACTAAAGTGTTCCCAATTGTGCAAACACTAAAGGCCATTTCCAAAGAACTACTGACCAATTAAGTCTCCTATTAGGTATCACAGGGTATGTTATAACCATTTATAATAATATAGAAAAATTATGTCTTTCAGAAACAGCCATTTTTATTTTTAGAATTGATCAAAAGGGGTGGGGGTGATAAAACTGGTTGACTCTTTTTAGGTTTCTCATTTTTTATAACTAATGCAAGCTCCATTGATTTCAATTGAAACCAAGTATTGTACAGCTGAATTGACTCCAGCTGTCTGTCAGCTAGTTCCTATTGAAATCAGTTAGACAAGTAAGTCATCATTTGTTCCACTGATCTGAACAGGAATTAAGTACAATTAAGTCTGTATTCAGCTCTCTATACATTTCAATTTCCTGGCAAGTGGTGATGAGATAATGCAGAAAGAGTGCAATTTTGCCCAGGCACCAGTAAACGGTAGCCAAAATAGCTTGATGCCTAAGTAATGGATTATAGGATGGAAACCTGATATTTTATTTGTGGCGTTTTATGATCCGTTTATTTTTCTTGTTTAAGTGTCCTTGCTCTTACAGTGAGTGTTATGTCTTTATAGTCTTCCTCTGGCTTATGCTTGAGGTAACTAAATTTATATTGAATACATATAGTATTGCCGACAATTGAATTCAATAGAGAGCTCTTGACTGCTCAACCTTTTTGAGTGATGTTAATGGCAGTTTTCTTCTGAAATGTGATGAATATGTCTTTTAGCAACTATAGGCCTTCACTCTCTTTTAGAAGGCTTGCCATTGTAGTACTTCAAAAGGATTGTCAACTTATGGATGATCCCTCCAATAGGAAAGCCCTCTTTAATGCTAGTTTTCATTAAATGCAAGTACTAGAGAAATAGAAACAATTTTATTCAGCTCACAGGACTAGCTCATCCAACAATGTAGTTCACATCTTGTTGCTCTTATGATAAAATAACACAATAAATCATGCACTCTTGATGGCCATTTGTTGGGAGTGCTTGGATTCCTGCAAGGCAGGGGAGTTGGACTGAACGGTCCTTGTAATGTCTTCTAGTGTTTTGATTCTAAGTGGGGAAATGATAGTCAAGAACAAACAGAAAGGAAAGCTAAGGCAAGAGCAAACTATACATGAGACAGACTTGAAACACCTGAAGAAATTATCTATGAACACAACAGGAAGGCAAGCAGAGTGGAAGAACAACAGGCGGAATCGAACCACAGAATACCTTTGAAGTGGACAAGAGGAAGTTAGTTCCCTGCTGATATACTGTACAACAGAAACATAACTTGGAATACAAAATTTATAGTTCCAGGCACTGAAAGTTTTGATTCTATACCTTCTTGTCTGAGATTAACCCAATACAATTGAATGTCAACATTTCCACGTTGGAGAAAAGAGGTGGCGGCTCCTTTAAACAACGGGAGTAGAAAGAGCCAAGGAATATACACTTACAATCAGAATGATGCAGAAAAATATATTGTGTAAATAACACAGTAGAACTTGGCATATAAGATCAAGCATAATAGACATAACATATAAAGCAACTTGCTGTAAATAGCAATCAAAACTGAACATAACACTTGCTGTAAATAGCAGTAGCAGGGGAAACGATCCCCAAGCGCGTACTCACACGGCGAAAGTCCCATGTGTTGGAACTCCGAATGGGATAAAGTTTAAACAGACATAGTCCGCAACGGCGAACGGGTCGGCGAGACGGGGGATGCCAAGCGTCCAATTCAAAAACAATATTTGTAATCCAAATGAGGAATCCAACAGGTTTTTGATCAGTGGAACAAATGATGACTTACTTGTCTAACTGACCCGTTCGCCATTGCAGACTATGTCTGTTTAAACTTTATCCCATTCAGAGTTCCAACACACGGGACTTTCGCCGCGTGAGTACGCGCTTGGGGATCGTTTCCCCTGCTACTGCTATTTACAGCAAGTGTTATGTTCAGTTTTGATTGCTATTTACAGCAAGTTGCTTTATACGTTATGTCTATTATGCTTGATCTTATATGCTAAGTTCTACCGTGTTATTTACACAATATATTTTTCTGCATCATTCTGATTTTAAGTGTATATTCCTTGGCTCTTTCTACTCCCAACATTTCCAAGTTGGACTACAACTATGGAAACCAGGGTTTGATTCCCTGTTTGACCATGGAAACCCACTGGGTACTCTCCAGTGAATCACACACTCTTAGCTTTCCAAAACTCTGTGATAAGTTCACTTAGAAAATTGTTTCAAAGTATACAATAAACACATGTATAGAGTTATGCGGTAGGGTTGAAATAGCACAGTGGCTAAAGCTGTTAGCTGCAAAAATGGCTGCTGACCGGAGGGTCAACAGTTCAAAGTTGCAAGTCAGGGCGAGCTCTCGATTGTCAGTCCTAGTGCCTGCCAACTTAGCAGTTCGAACGCATGCAATGCAATAGGTATTGCCTCGGTGGGAAGGTAAAAGGGCACTCCATACAGACATGCCAGCAAAAAGATTGGAGATGTCTAAGGACAGCAGGCTCCATTGGTATGGAAAATAGAGCAACAGCACCTCCCCATCGTCAAAAAATGAGCATCGGCTCCAGACGCCAGAAAAGGGGAAGCCCTTTAACTTATCTGTGTATTGTATGTCGTTGTTAGTTTTAAAGAGATAGAATGTTTGCCTTATATGTACTGCAATCCATTCTGAGTTCCGGGGAGATAAAACAGAATATAAATAAAGATTATTATTATTATCATTATTCTGACACAAAAGCACAGTATGACACAGCAAGCGAGATATATATGCTGGATTTCATATACAAAATCACAAGTCAAACACTTCCCAAGCGTTTAGGACTGCAAAATGTATTTTTGAATTATGCATGCAGATCCAAGGAAGGTGACCTTTTGCAGTTATTATTATTATTATTAGTAGTATTATTATCTCATTAAATAATTTATCCTTCATTAGAGATAGCAATGTGTGGCACTCCAGATAGTATTGCCCAGCAGCAACTGCCACAGCTGCAATAACAGTATGATGATTAGCTCTCATAATTATTTTAATACTTTTTAAACTTTTCATTATTTTTTCCTTTATCTGTATTTTGCTTTAACTTATATAAAATTGTGTTTCCTTGTATCCCGCATTGGGGGGGGGGTGCAAAATCAATTAAACAAATACATTTCCAGCATCCGTCACCCTTGGTTCAGGATTGTTGATGGTATTGTACAGTGCAGGGCTGTCCAACTTCTACCGGGTCCAGGGCAGCGCGTCACAGGCCTGGCGTGACGCGCGCTGCCCTTGGCGCCACCTACTCCTCCTTTTCAGCAGCCCCCCGCCCTTCCTAGGGCGGGGGCCGCCGAAAGGGCAGGCGCGCCAAGGGCAGCGTGTCACAGGCCTGGCGTGACGCGCTGCCCTTGGCGCCGCCTACTCCTCCTTTCGGCGCCCCGCCCTTCCTAGGGCGGAGGAGCCGCCGAGGGCAGAAGGCGGCGCCAAGGGCGGGGCAGCGCGTCACAAGCCTGGCGTGACGCTGCCCTTGGCGCCGCCTTCTGCTCCTTTTCGGCACGGAGAGAGGGACGGAGGGGGCAGTGCAGGGAGGAGGAGCTAGCTCTCTTCCTCCTCCCTGCCCCGCCTCCCCCGCCCCCCCGGCCGCCCTTTTTTTAAAATAAATTAGATTTTTAAAAAATTTAAAGTTGGCGGCTGGGGCATAGCTGGGGCCGTGCCCAACAGGCTGGGGGGCCGGATCCGGCCCCAGGGCCGCCAGTTGGACAGCCCTGGTACAGTGCAACTGCAACTGAAAAGCCCACCTTCCATTACACCATGGCTGTAATAAAGTCTATATTTAGAAATAAGCCTCTTCAAGCTCTATGAGATGACTTTGGAATAAATATAACATTTCATTTGCCATATATCTTTAATCTACTTAACTGTTTCTCATGTTGTACAGTAACTGGTACATAGAAGGAAATTTCTAGTATATGTAGCATTGTAGCTGAAATCCAAAAATGTACTCCATATTTGGACATTTGTTTTGCACACTACAGTCCTCAAACATGCTTAGCAATGGGTACTATAAATGATCTTAATTTATTGATTCCTTTCTCTTAAATTGTAGCCTGCTATAAAATGCCTCTCATTTCATTTTGCAAACTGCTCACTTCACAGACATATATAGAAGAGTTTCAGCATACAGAGAAAGAAACAATAAAACCACTTTGATTACATCCACTTAGTATTTTACTTGATAGATTAAATGATCCAAAGCATTCCACTTTGGAGATTAAGAAATAAAGCTCAAAGTACTAGAAAGCACATCACATTTTATCTTTTGGACAAAAAATCATTTGCACCAGTTTTTGGGTATGTTACACCATTTTTTTCATAGGCAATGTGATAAAGAAAACCTAATAAAATGGCAAATTAATGAAGCATGGGACTTATTTTTATGGCCATGAGAGCCACATTGTGTCCTGGTTTCTGATCGACAAATACAAAAAACTATTGCTCTGATAGCTTATTTAATACACAATAGTAAAGGTAAACGTTTCCCCTGACTTTGTCTAGTCGTGTCTGACTCTGGGGGGTGGTGCTCATCTCCATTTCTAAACCACAGAGCTGGCACTGTTCGTAGACATCTCCAAGGTCCTGTGGCTAGCATGACTGCATGGAGCGCCATTATCTTCCCACTGGAATGGTACCTATTGATCTACGCACATTTGCATGTTTTCGAACTGCTAGGTTTTAGAAGCTAGGGCTAACAGCAGGAACACCCCGCACTCCCCCGATTCGAACCGCCAATCTTTCGGTCAGCAAGTTGAGCAGCTCAGCGGTTTAACCCATTGTGCCACCAGGGGGCCCTTAATACACAATGTATTAATCATATTATCGTATAGCTTAAAACCTTTTCCATATTGTAATTGTGTTATTTTTTCTTATTTCAAAACTAGTTTGTTGATATTCTTCCTCTTTATTTTATCTCCTGCATAAATGCTCTCAACTCTACTAAGAGTTTTCTGCTCTTGATTCAGTGACTGGTCTTTGGATAAACCATTTATGGTACTGCTGGCAGAGGATAGGTATAAGTTACCAGACATTAACTTATAATTCCTTACTTATTTAAAATTTAAAATTACCAAATTAATTTTCAATTATATTGTTTCAAGATCTGGGATATGTTCATCCAGTTATGGTGCTTCTGATAATTACGTATTAGAGGAGGATCTACACTGAACCACTATACGAGGACTGATCTGACACACTGTAGGCTGGATTGTCCCTGGGATGGGTCAGACAGGTGCACATACCCTAGCTGCTGGGAAAGTGGGAGGGAGTTCCAACTGCCCCATGGAGCCAAATGTGGTTCGGAACCACAGGATAGCCACCCTTACCTTCCCCTCTCAAGTTACACTCTCCAGTCACAACATGGGTTCTACCTGTCAGCTATTACCTGCACTTACATTGGACAGAATGACAGAGTAACAAGGGAGAGAGAGGAAGACTCACCCCTCCTCTCCTAGTCCCTTCCCTGATCACCCCATCATCTTTGTTGACATCACTGTAGTCAGTGGTTTTCAACTTGTGGGTCCCCAGGTGTTTGGGGCTACAACTCCCAGAAATCCCAGCCAGTTTACCAGCTGTTAGGATTTCTGGGAGTTGAAGGCCAAAACATCTGGAGTCCCACAGGTAGAGAACCACTGGTGTAGGTGATGGCAAACAGGTTGAATCCCTGTTGTGATCGGAAACCCACGTTGTGGCCAGAGACCGCCGTGATACAGAATATGGGCAGTTGGGACCCCTGGGACATCAGAAGTAGCCAGGGAAATGCCTGTGTGATCCATCCCAGGGCAGATCCAGCATAATCCATGTGTCCTGGTGTAATGGTTCAGTGTAGATGCACCCCTAGTATTGAAGTCTCAGAAGTGCTGGACGAACATACCACAGTGAAATGTAACATGCTCATCCTGCTTCTTAACATTATGGAACGGGCTCAAGTGGTGGGAATGTGGCATGATCTTCAGCTATCAAAAGCGAGGGATGGGTTTATCACAAGATGGAGGCAGATCAACAATGGGATGCACACTAAAGGTAATGGTCCTGCTTCAATGCTGGTTTGCCCTTCATAAAATAAAGTCTGAGGCCCCTTCCACACAGCTGAATAAAATCCTACATTGTCTGGTTTGAACTGGAATATAGGGCAGTGTGGACTCAGATAACCCAGTTCAAAGCAGATATTGTGGGATTTTATTTATTTACTGTATTTGTATACCTCCCTTCTCAGCCCACAGGTGACTCAAGGCAGTTTATAGAGGCAACAATTCAGTGTCCAACAACACAATAAAACATTTAAAAACATTAACATATAATATAAAACCATGACAAGATCAATAAAAACACAGATCATTAGCCTATCCTAGTTAAAACGTTGTCCAATCTCATCATCCAGTCGTTCCATATTCCTGTCAACAACAAAACTTTATTACGGTCACTGACCAGCACAAAGTGGGCACAAGCGCCCTAAGAAGAGAAGGACAACTCCCAGTAAACAGTTATTTAAAATTAGATTACAAATCAGTATAAAAATCATATTCCTGTCTGTTACACTGCATTTTCAAATGCTTTCTCAAAAAGCCAAGTATTGACTTTTTTCCGG
Organism: Anolis apletophallus; assembly: GCA_030556195.1. Taxonomy (NCBI): domain Eukaryota; kingdom Metazoa; phylum Chordata; class Lepidosauria; order Squamata; family Anolidae; genus Anolis; species Anolis apletophallus. The sequence goes on along the minus strand of JARBWK010000008.1, from coordinate 36,341,526 downwards.
AATCTTTAAAAGGAAGAGGCCTGATCTAATGTCCCTAGGAAGGGCATTCCATAACCGAGAGGCCACCACTGAGAAGACCCTATCCCTCTCCCTGCCAAGCGTATTTGAGACGCAGGCAGGATTGAGAGCAGGGCCTCCCCAGATGATCTTAAAGTCCTAGATGAATCATAAGGAGATATGCATTTGGACAGGTAAGTTGGACCAGAACCGTTTAGGGCTTTATAGGCTAAAGCCAGCACTTTGAATTGTGCCCGGTAGTGGAGCTGGCTCAACAGAGGAGTTGTATGCTCCCTGAGCGCTGCTCCTGTTAGTAATCTGGCTGCCGTCCATTGGATCATTTGAAGCTTCCGGACAGTCTTCAAAGGCAACCCCACGTAGAGCGCTTTGCAGTAGTCTATACGGGATATAATCAGAGCGTGGACTATCATGGGTTATTCTGGGTTAGATTGCTGTGTGGAAAGGCCCCAAGTTTGTTGCTGTGGGAAATACTTCTCTGCAATAGGACAGCAGTTTTGGAACAGGAAAATGTGATATCCCTGCAAGAAAAACTCAACAGTAAGGGAAACCTTGAGCTTTGCATCCCAGCAAAGAAAACTGATAGAACAACACGACAACTGCAAAAGCATGTTTTGAAGGAAATCACTGCCAATGGTGGTGCGTAAAAGGGGATGTTTTATAGCCAAAGTACACCAAGACGACCTAAGGCATGAGACAAAATGCTGTTCCATGGTTTAATCTAAAAGCATGTCCTTCGATCCAGTGCTCCTTCTCAGGGCATCTTATTTTCACTTGATTCGCCTTTTAAAGGGTGATAAAGACATGCTCCATTTTAAAGCCAGTAATTGTTTCTTAATGGTGGGTACTCTGTCACATTAGCCATAGCTGCTCTCTGAGAAAACTTTGATGTGATTTACCCAACTATTAAGGCTATTAGTGGAAACTTGAAATTGATTTATTTTGCCTATTGCATTAACCTCCTTTGGCAGACTCATCACTTCCCTATATAGGGCATGACAAATGCACCCTGGTGTCTAAATATTTTTATACATCAAATAGAATGTAAAAATGCATACACTATATGCTGTTCATTACTGTTATGATAAGACAGTGGCAATAGTTACCTGCTCATGCCATTATTATGAAGTGAAACTAAATGAATGATGGAAAAGAGTATTTCCGAACAAAGTTGTTGGGTTTTTTTTTTTTTTTTTGCAGAGACCTAAATACAAAAAATATTTCAGTTATCATTGCACCATATAACTGATTCTTCAGAGTATACTTTTGAGTATATTTCAGAGTATGTTCCTATTTGGCAAATAATTTAATCATAATAAATATTTACTTTTTCTTTTTAAAAGTGGAGTTAAAGTAACAACAACAAACAAACAATTTTTATAGCCCAGCACCATCTCCCAAAGGGACTTGGGGTGGCTTATATGTCAATAAAAGTGCAATACAGAACACATAAAATACAACACGAGTTTACCCAAATCGATGGGAAACACCAAATAACTTAAAATAACAACTTACAATAATTAACAGAATGTGACTCATATTCAAATAGAAATAACTGGAGAGAACAGAACAATGAATTGAAATTAAAAATGAGCTATACAAACCATGCACCTGAATGTCTTTGGGATTAAGCTATAAATGTACTCAGGCCTTGTTGGATCACATTAGCCCATTTAACAACTTCGGCCATACAATCTAAGCACACAACTGTGAACCTTCATGTTGTTTTGATATATTAATTTGGATGTTTTATGTTCACGTTCTATGCTAGTTAGAATTTCCAATTGATCGTGTTTTATTTAAATTATAGTTGTTAAAATTTAAGTTGCTCTTTATATGGGGTTATTTTGGGTTATTATATTTGTATTTACTGTTATTGAGGCACTGACTGTCTGTCTTTTTGTTTGTTGGAATCTGCCCTGAGTCCCCCAGAGGAGATAGGGTGGAATATAAAAAGTATTATTATTATTATTATTTGAAACACAAAAAGATTAGCACACAGCAAACAAGGTCACTCATGCTGCCTCTTGTATTGGATCACATGTCGGACACTTCTCAAGTGTCTAGGACTGTGTGATGTATTGGCGAATAATGCGTGCAGGACCCAGTAGGGTGGTTTTATGCAGCTAACAGATGGTAATTTTGTCAGAGCCAATTGTGTTTAAGTGCAGGCCAAGGTATTTAGGCACTGCACCCAATGTGCCGATCACCACTGGGACCACCTTTACTGGCTTTTGTTAGAGTCTTTGCAGTTCGATCTTTAAATCCTCATATCGTGCCAGCTTTTTCAGTCGTTTCTCTTCAATTTTGCTGTCACCTGGGATCACCACATCAATGATCCATTATTATTATAATATAAAGAGAATAGTAATTTTTACTTAAAATTTAGAGTAAAATATAGAAACCACGGTATCCAATCATATTGCATAAAAAAGCAGGAAAAAATTAAATATTAATATTGTACCCCATCATCAGTCTCTTAAATCCAATCTGAAATTTATTTAAATGAAAAAAAATGTTATTCCATTTAATGGACTGAAAATGTGGATATATTACATTTCCCTGAGGATAAAAATTACCATATGACACAAGAGTACTTGTAATGTCATTTAATCTACCAGGTGCATATGGTATGAAATGGCTTTGCCAAAGTACATAGCAGAAATGCTAACGAACTGTTCCCACTGAAATGTGCAAATTGAAGCTATGATATAACGATGCTATTTCAGTGTAAAAAGAATCAGGTATGTGGTTGATCTCTTCTGCAACAGCACTTTCTCTTGTTGGAGAAGCAAACCACTACCCTGATTGAAAAGCACGCTTGCCTCCTCAGTTTATTGAGCTTTTGTTAAAAAAAACTTCAACAAACAACACTTTCTGCCAGCATAAGTGAGTTAGAGCTAGGAACAACTTTTGGACAACAACACCTAGCATTCTCTAGGCAGCATGGCTGTTGATCATTTTGCCTGAAGAATTCTGGAAATTGCTGCTCAACAAAGCGACTTTCCTAAGCATGAGTTCTATACAACTTGTCCCTGACAGGTCTTAGAATTACATTCTGCAGAAGAGCTAACTTTCCCATTATCCTTCAACACAGTTGAAGGCAATCTATTCATCTACTGGAATCAATGGTTGTAGCCAGAGATTACAAGATTGAAGACTTTGTAATGGTCTGGAAAAAGATGATGAGAGAAGTCTTATATCTAGCCAGCAAATTTAGTAGGACTTCAGCCCTATATCATTGGGAGAGAGGGAGCTTTGTTGCAGTGGAAGGAAACAAAAGCTATATTTTAAAAAATCTTCTCAATTTGTATCCCTCTATATGTATTTAATATTGAATTTGTGGATGAGGAGAAACACCACACAGTATATGCTCCAATGCTATATGCTTTCACTCTTCTACAACATCACCATCCTCTTTGCTTTACTTTGGAATGACATAGTTATAAAAAGTGGCTAAAATATGTCAAAACAAACTGATAATGATTGTCTTCTTTCATATTTAAATTATAAGCTTTTGAAATAAAATGAAACAGAAATTGAAAATATAGTGCAAAGGCAGGCAATGGCATATTAAATATATAAAATAAATTACCAAGACTATGCAACTACATGCTGTACACCATAAGTGAGCTACAACTAAACAACTAAAAACACTGTCTATCATAGTGTTTCTCAACCTGGGGGTCGAGACCCCTGGGGGGGGGATCGCAAGGGTGTATCAGAGGAGTCATCAAAGACCATCAGAAAACACTATTTTCTGTTGGTCATAGGGGGTTCTGTGTGGGAAGTTTGGCCCAATTCTATCGTTGGTGAAGTTCAGAATGCTCTTTGATTGTGAGTGAACTATAAATCCCAACTACTACAACTTCCATATATAAAGGTCTATTTTCCCCAAACTCAGCCAGTGTTCAAATTTGGGCATATTGAGTATTCATGCCAAGTTTGGTCCATTGTTTAAGTCCACAATGCTCTCTGGATTTAGGTGAACTAAAAACTCCCAAACTCAAGGTCAATGCCCACCAAACCCTTTGAGTATTTTCTGTTGGTCATGGGAGTTCTGTGTACCAAGTTTGATTCCATTCCATCATTGGTGGAGTTCAGAATGCTCTTTGATTGTAGGTTAACTATACACTCCAGCAACTACAACTCCCAAATGACAAAATCAATCCCCCTCCTCACAACCCAACCAGTATTCAAATTTGGGTGTATCAAGTATTTGTGCCAAATTTGGTCCAGTGAATGGAAATACATCCTGCTTATCAGATATTTACATTACGATTCATAACAGTAGCAACATTACAGTTATGAAGTAGCTTCGAAAATAATTGTATGGTTGGGGGTCACCACAATAAGAGGAACGGTATTCAGGTGTCGCAGCATTAGGAAGGTTGAGAATCACTGCTCTATCAGATGTTATTCTATATTAATGTAATCCCTTTAAACAATAATGTACTCACACTTCTACTTTAAGCAACATTCTAATAATTCATGGATCCCAGAGTTGATAAATACCCTCATCACTGTGAAAAAATGATGAACAGGTCTCAATCTTTCTGGGAGTTAGTCAAAGATTCCTCCTTAAACAACATAGTTAATTTGTCCATCTTGGCTAATTCAGCTCTTCTTCTTGCATGAGGATAACTGGTTCCTTCTATCTCAGAGCATACCCAATTTTTGCAGCAGTTGTCATATACTGTAACATTCCCCTGAATTTTCTTAATAGATGATCGTGTAGCATTCCCAACAAATAGAACTCTGCTCTCATCTTAATTTCAACCTTTAACATATCTTCTGTCTTCAAATTTATCTAAATTCAGTATTTAAAATATAATCTTTTTATTTTTTTTTAAAGTGAGCAATTTGCATGTCTCTAAACAGAAAATAAGACACAATTATACAAAGCGACAAGTAATTAGTTGAGGTATAGAACTTGAATCTCTATTTCTTTAATTCCAACTGTGACTCTTTCAGACTTCGGCATTTACCTATCTATTAGTTTAGGTTTAATTCAAAGAATTATAGCTTTTGTTCTTTATCTTGTTTTCCATTATAGTCTGTTGCAGGACTTCAAATAAAAATGAGCATTCAGTGAGGGATTTTTTAGATTGTTTGTATTTTATGTAATTTTTAGTGGTTTCCTTGGACATGTCATGCCAAGGATGATTTTGACAGCCCATGACAACCATAGAAATTCACAAGAGCATGCTTTTTACTGTGAATAATGTCCACAAAGAGACCAAGTATTGTGTTCACAAAAGGCCCTTGAGTCTCAGTGCTTGAACTGTCAGAATATCCATGATCACTGATGTTGTTGACAAAGCAGACAATGTATATATTATATAAACTGTGCAGAAATGTAAAGCAAAGAGGCAATTGTAGGCTTTGGTCAGAAGGCACCTTTTTCTAAGCTATTGGCTCCCCCCCCTATTTTACAACCCAGGTGTAAATGAAGTTGCTGTTGAGCAAGCCAAATGATTTCATTTTTGCTTCTTTCTAGCATTTATAGCCTTGCTTTTCGAACCAAATGCCCAAGGACAAAAATCCAGTGTGAGGCTGGCCTTAGCTAGCATAACCAATGCTTATGGGATCATGGAAGTATGTGGAAGGACATCAAGTTCCTTATTCCTGTAGTACGACACCATGCCCTCCAACTGTTCCACTTTGGCAGGGACAATTCCAGTTAATCCTTTCTCATTCCACTTTTTCAGATGACTTTAAACTATCCAGCCCCCCATCATGCTGCCCCTTTGTCCCTGGTTTACCTCAGTTGCTACATATTGAGGCCCCTTAAACACAGCTGAATAAAATCCACATTGAAATAGATTATATGACAGTGTGGACTCAGATAACCCAGTTCAAAGCAGAAATTCTGGATTATCTGCCTTGATATTCTGGTTTATATGGCTGTGCAGCAGGGTCCTGAGTTCAATGTGCAAGAACAATTTGTACAGTCACTCCTCCGCATTGGCTGTAGTTAAGAGCACAGGATCCCATGAAAGTTTTTTAAAAACCTTCAAATAAGGACATTATTTGGGGGTGGGGGGTTTACAGGAGATAACATTTTCCTAGGAATTTCTTGGTCTTTTAGCATGACTCTATGGAAGCTGACTGCAAAATTGCTATGGAGGATCTAGAGGTTCTTAGAAATAACATTTTGAAACATGATTGTGAACAAACAAATCTACTAAACTGTGTTGCTGTGGGTTTTCCGGGCTGTATGGCCATGTTCCAGAAACATTCTCTCCTGATGTTTCACCCACATCTATGGGAAAATGAGCTAATAGGAAGTTACTGGTGTTTTATGCCTTTAATGCTTTTTATAAGGTTTTTATAATGTGTGTTAATTGTTTTTCATTTTGTTTTAATTTTGTTTATGTTCATTGTGGCATCGAATCATGCCAGTGTAAGCTGCCTTGAGTCACCTTCGGGCTGAGAACTGACTGACTGACTGACTTTATTATTTCTGAGTCGCCCTCCACGTTAGTGCTCCGGGCGACTTACACACAGCAATTCCATAATTAAAAGAGTATTTAAAACTAGATTAAAATATTCAGTGGTTAGATGCAGGGGCCAGGCTCTGTATTTGAGTTCCTGGTTCTGCATTAACCATGGGCTTTCCTAAATAGCCAGGTCTTCAGAGCGGTCAGAAACTGGGCAGGTCGAGGGAGGCTCTCTGGTCAGGTGGCATCGAATTCCAAAGAACGGGGGCCACAACGGAGAACGATCTCCGTCTCGTGGTCTCCAGGTGGGCCTCTTTCAAGCCTGGTACGTGAAGAAGGTTCTTGTTTGCTGGCCGCGGAGTCCTCGAGTAAGCAGGCATCAGCAAGCGGTCTTTTAGGTATGTTGGGCCCCGGCCCCGTAGGGCTTTGAAGGCCAAGGTCAAGGTCTTGTGTAAGGCTCTGTACTCAACGGGCAACCAGTGCAGGCGCTGCAGGGATGGTGTAATGTGGCATCTCATCGATGTTCCTGTGAGAAGCCTGGCAGCCGCATTCACCCACTTCCTGGCCGAGCTGATGTTCCCTATTTGAAGATGTTGTGGGGGGTGTTATGGCAATCGTGGTCTTATTGAAAAGGAACATAGAAATGCAGTTAATAAATAAATATGGCAGACATCCTCAGGGGTTGTGAGATCTGTTGAAAACTAGGCAAGCCACCCTGAGTCCCCTCGTGAGATAAATAAATATATCTGTGTAATGTCCAGGGTGAGAGAAAGAACTCTTGTCTGCTTGAGGCAAGTGTGAATGTTGCGATTGGCCACCATGATCAGCATTTCATGACCTTACAGCTTCAAAGCCACCCTGGACATTCCACAGATATATAAACCTCACTTGCCTAGTTTCCAAAAGACCTCACAACCTCTGAGGGTGCCTGCCATAGATGTGGGTGAAACGTCAGGAGACAATGGTCATGGACTGGCCATACAGCCCGGCAAATTCACAGCAACCCAGTGATTCTGGCCATGAAAACCTTTGACAACAAATCCACAAAAGTCAAAACCATAGATGTGGAGGAATCGCTGTATTCAACTCAGCAGGAGAGGAGAGGATGGAACAAAATGTTGCCTTTTCCTATAGAGTCAGGCAAAAACAAACTGGAGCAGCCTATCGTAGCTTGCATATTCTTGTGAGTAATTTTTGCCATCTTGACCACACCCTGGTGTTGCTTGGCATGTGTCCTATTCATCATCTGCGAAATGTTAGAGGGTATGCTACATGGAGCAATTTCAAGCAGCTTCCATATGGCAACCACGATGCCAGTAGTAACAACATGTTAGACCTCAGGAAACAAGCAGAATGTATAGAGCCAGTCCAAAGTGCTGGGAGTGACCACTAACATAGCATTTTATAGAACATATATGCCAGTGTCCATAAAACACTTAGGGAAATGTGTAAGGAATGCCTCCTGTTAAATGCTCTGCTGTATTCTTCAACAAAATATCTCCTTTTCACAGGAGAGATCTCCTTTTGTGGAGTGAAAGGTTTATGAAATATGGCAAGGCAACAGAACCATTAATTTCCGATATCATCCCTCTTCTTCTCATGTAGAATCTGCTGAGCCACCAGAATTTCCTTCTTTCTCTTCTTCTGATTCACCTTTTGCTCTTTGTGATATAGCTTATGCCATGCTAGGATCACAGTTCCCTGTTATTAATTATATCGGCTTAGGCACTCTTTTTATCTCCTGCTATTCAGGGACAATTGTATATAGAAGGAGGCAGCAGGGAGGGAAGCAAGATGCACTCTACTTACCTGGCTCTCTAGTCTATGAAATTCATTTCAACTGTTCCCTTTATAATCCTGCCTTGGAAACTCATTTCATTTTAAAGAGCTATAAAGAAGTCATGGCTATGTTTGGGGCGGTTTCTTTCAGGAAGTCTTAAAATAATCCTTATGGGCTGCTTCTTCTCATGTTACTTCAGGGGCAAAAAAGAAAATAAATAAAATAAAAGCATGGCCAGATAATTCTCTTACCTTATGTTGAGCTGCAAAAATAAGAAAAATGCTATCCAGAAAGTCTGAAGGATGCAATAAGCAATCTGCAGCCCAGCTGTGTGGTACAGGGCCTTTTTGCAAAAGTTTTAAGCACATTTTCAGGAGGACATATATGACCTCCCACTAGCTGGTTTCAAAAGAGAATATTAAAAACCAATCTAGTTCACATTTAATTAACACTGCTGTTAATTATTTCTTACTTACAGTGATACTAAAACAGTGGTTCTCAATCTTCCTAATACTACCACCTCTTCATACAGTTCCTCATGTTGTAGTGACTCCAAACCATAAAATTATTTTCATTCCTACTTCATAACTGTAATTCCACTACTGTTATGAATCATAATGTAAATATCGAATATGCAGGATGTATTTTCATTCACTGGACCAAATTTCACACTAATACCTGATACGCCCATATTTGAATACTGGTAGGGGTTTTTTTGGGGGGGGGGGGGGAGTTCATTTTATCATTTGGGAGTTGTAGTTGCTGGGATTTATAGTTAACTTACAATCAAAGAGCATTCTGAACTCCACTAATGGTGGAATGGAACCAAACTTGGCACACAGAACTCCCATGAACAGAAAATACTGGAAGGGTTTGGTGGGCATTTACCTTGAGTTTGGGAGTTGTAGTTCACCTACATTGAGAGGGCACTGTGGACTCAAACAATGGCATGAATTCTCAATATGCCCAAATGTGAACACTGGCTGAGTTTGGAGAAAATAGAGTTGTAGTTAATGGGATTTATAGTTCACCTACAATCAAAGAGCATTCTGAACCCCACCAATTATAGAATTGGGGCAAACTTCCCACACAGAACCCCCATGACCAACAGAAAATACTGTGTTTTCTGATGATCTTTGGTGATTCCTCTGACACCCCCCTCATGACCTTCCTCCCCAGGGGTCCCAAACCCCAGGTTGAGAAATGCTGTCTTAAAGCAAACACACCATAGGGGATTCTTGGTAAGATTTGTTCAAAGGGGTTCGTCCTAAGTCGCATGTTGAGAAGTAGATGGGATATTAATGCAATTAAAAAACACACCTAGATTTTCATTGTCAGCCATTGTCAGGCAATTGTAATGTTTATATTACATATGTTGGACTCCAAGAAAAAAACATGCCAAATTGAATGCAGCCTACAAAGGAATGTTATAAAAATGTGAATCTATGCGAGCGAGGTAGTGTTTTTTCAAAAACTGGAACCAGCAGAGCCCTCCATCCCATTCAGAATCATGAGCCGAAAGGAGAAAGATTCCTTCGTAAACAAGCTTATTGTTGCAAAATTTTAATCCAAAGCTTTCTAGAGTACAAAAATATGGAGCACCATTATTAATGTATAATGCTGACAGTATTTGCTTTGGTGTCAAGATACGGCGCAGAGAACAGACATCAAAAAGAGAGGCATGGAAATTACACTCATTAGTGTTTTAATCTTTTTGCAAGCTACTTGTTGAAAAAGAAAATTTCATGAATATATGAAGTGACAAGTTGCATGTCTGTTCTTTGTCTCCAGAAAAGATTATTTACTGGGAGGGAAAACCTGAGAAAAATAGAAGCATGCCCATGTCAATCTTTTATTTTCGTGAAACAAAATACTGTATTGATGTGATTTTCTTAATTGAGAATGCATTTTAATTGGCAAGTTGTAAGTATAAAAGGATGAGCTACAGACTGCGGAAGAAAACCAGTTCAGATAGCATACAAATTAAGTGTTAGGTGTGAAAATAAGAATTTATGGTGAACTTTTGACTCACACACTTCCTCTCCTTTCCTGGTATGCATGTGAGGAGGTAATCAGAAATGTTCACTTGCAGTCAAAACCAACATCTTCTTGCTGTGTTGTCCAAACCATCAGCTTCTAGAATGTCCTATCTAACCTCTGGAGCACATTTCAACAGGTAATCTCAAGGGGCTTCCAGACAGCACTAAATCATGGGTTTTAGTGAGGGGCAAAAAATCCCAGGACTTCAGATGTCCACATACAGACCTGTTGGTCCTGAGTTTTCTGTGTCTGTTGTTCAGACTTGATGCTATGTTCTGAGTTTTAGAGCCTCCCAAGATGGCTGTTGGAGGACTTCTGCTGGAAATCAGCAGCTTTTCAAAAAACAAAAAACCTGCAGATGTGGATATGTGAAAATTTGGTTATGTGGATCACTGTTTCATTCTATGTGCAGGCCAGAGAAACTGTGCCCTCCACATGTTTCATGAAGTTTCTGGCACACAAAGTTTTGGCCTTCTACTCAAGTGTCACTTTCTTTTTAGGAACCGACCAATCAGGAACCAGCATCTAAAACTTGGGAACAACCCCAGAAAAAAACCCATGATTTGGCTCAAAACCACAATATTCCCACATCTAGAAATCTCACGTTTTTTGCCTTTTGCAGTGATTGCTTCTGGCTTTACAGGGAATGGCATCTGTCCACCCTCCTCTTTGCTGTGGAAGCTCCTGGAATAAAGGCACTGTCTGGATGGGCCTTCAACATAGAAGCAAATGAGTATGGAAGAAGATGGTTTTCAATTACTTTTCTTCAATGTCCTTCAAATCTTTACAGATTAGAGATGAACTTAATACATTCTTAGAGTACACACACTTAAAACAGCAAGACTTTTATTTTTAGAAATTGATGTTCAGAAGCAGGCCAATAATCTTGTAATTCTGAGGTCACTGCGCCTTAACATATAGTCCAATATATCTTTAATGTTTGAGCCAAACAGGCCTATCAACACGACTGAGGATTACCTTATGAGGCTTTTCATGGATAGGACATCTAAAAAGCATATGCTCTAGGGCACTGGTGGCAAACCTATGGCATGTGTTCTAGAAAGGGCACTCAAAGCTTTATCTCCGCAGGCATGCGCACCCCAGGAGAAGGGCTTCCCAAGAAAGAAGGTACCAGAGGGAGGCTATTTCTAGCTGAAAGCTCTCCTTTTCTCCTGCGGGGGAGGCAGCAGAGCCCTGGTCCAGCTGAAGGCTCACCTCACTTGTGCTGGCTGAGGAGGAGGCAGTTCTGGGGTTGGGCGAGTGCTGGAGAGTGACCAGTGCCACGGTGGGGCCAAGCTCGGAGGAAGAGGAGGCAGCAACAGGGGAAGCTGGGACTCCTCTGTTAGATGGTCTCCCAGCCAGGGCTGTCTTCCACCTGCACCCTCATTTTCCTGGCTTCCTCTTCCTCCTCCTCCGAGCTTGGCCTCGCTGTGGCACTGGTCACCCTCCAGTACTCGCCCAATCCCAGCACTGCCTCCTCCTCAGCCAGCACAAGTGAGGTGAGCCTCCAGCTGGACCTGGGCTCTGCTGCCTCCCCTGAAGGGCCTGTCACTCCACTGAGGGCCCTCTCCTTCTGCAAGCACTGGCCTTCTTGTCTTCCCTCCCCAACTGTGCTTTCCGTAGGCTGGATCTTCTCTGGCCTCCTTGGCTCCTTCCCTTGGGCTGGAACCTACAAAAGTAGCCTTCCTCCCATTAAAAGTCCCAGGTCACCATCTGATCTGGGCAGCTAAGCAGGGTCAGCCCTGGTAGGGACCTGGGTGGAAGGTCACCAATCAATCCCAGGGAGGTGCCATTTCAAAGGAGGGAGTTGAACAGATACTTCAAAGGTTCCTGGCTTAAGAAGGCACCCTAAAGTGTATGGGGTCCCCAGGAGTCAATATTTTTAGATCCTCTTCTGCTTGTGAGCATCTGTTTTCAGTTTTGAATTATATCAAATCTGACACCAGAAACAGACGTATAACCTGAGTGCTGCATGTATGAGTAAAGATTGGACACAATATCAGCATGCATATAAAAGCAATAATCACATTAATTGTTCAAAAACATGCCAAAGGCAAACTTTTGCCTATCCATAAAAATGTTTGTATCATTGAAAGCTCTGTTATTATGGGTTTTTTCCCCCTAAAGAGAAAGAATTGTTTTTTCTAAACAAAAACCTCTGTTTCAGGTTAAATTGTCATGTTGGCACTTCAAGAAATATAAGTGGGTTTTTGGTTGCAATTTGGACACTCGGTCTCTAAAAGTTTCACCATCTCTGCTCTGGGGAATCTATTTCAGCAAGTGGAATTTTCTCATATTTGCCCTCTAACAACTTAGAAGGAAGAGAATTAAATCTTCTCAAGATGCTGTTATCAAGGAAGTAAAAATAAGGTGCTCTAATTACTTGCCATCTTGTGCATGGACCCTATCATCTCCCATAGCTCCCATTTCCCGTGTTCTATAAATTATGCGGATAAATAAATGAGTAGGCCATTGACAAGAAATAAATTGGAGGAAACGGAAAAGGTTTAAGTGGGTGTGGATCATGATCTCAGATGGCAGAAATGACCAGGACAGGGAACACAAGGTGAGTGGGTGAAGTTTCTTAAGCACATACACGTTTTTAGCTTATAGAAAGGCACTTTCCTTTCTTTCCAATAGTGGAATCAGTAGGGAAAATAAAACATTCAGCTTGTCAATTTGACTGCATCTGTTACAAATACATGCTGCCAAAGCCAGGAATTTTCATGAGAACTCTTCTTTATAGCAACGTAGCAATATGGCTTCAACTCCCGCTCACTCCATAAGCCATGCTATGAACCCATCAGCTCCAAATCACAATTTGTATTCCAGCTGATAGGTGCCCAGTGACCTTTGCTTTGACTGCATTCCAATACCTCCTATTTACTCCAGGATTCCCTTGGACTGCTTTTATTAAATCACATGGTCAAGGCTCAAACCGTGAGATTTATTGTGCAAGTTCTTCAGTTTTCCCCCTTCTTAGAGCTTTGACACAAGCCTTGCAAAGACCAGAGACCAGAAACAGGCTGGACACTCACATTTTTCTTGTGAAGTATTTGAATAGGACAATAGTCCCTCTGGACTGGAAGAAAATCAATAAAAACCCCTATATTTTCATGTCTGTTTCAGAAACTTAAACTTATACAGCCAAACCTCCTTTCCCTAACCAATGATAAAGACAAATATTGCAAAATTTAAATCTTTAGTAGAAAAACATTCATGGCTTCTATTGACTAAATCTCAGCTGGAGTTGTAGTCACTGATTATTTTTAAGCATCCTAGATGCCTGATGTAAAAGTCATAAACCTTGGAAAAAATTAGTTTGAACTGAATGATTTTATTTTGTATATGCCAAATTAATTCATTTTTACCTGAGGTGTCATTTGGATGCTCCAGGTAAAAATGTGGGCACTCACATGTTTTTGTTGCTGTGAGGATGTGCCCCTAGCAACTTTAGCAGAAGTCAATAACGCCACTAGTAGTTATTGTTCTTTCTTCATTTCTGGAAACAAATGTTTTTTAATTACAACATAACTCCATTTTCAGACTGAAGAATTAATATTCCTGGAAGAAATGGTTGACAGAACCAATCTTTGGCAATTTGTCTCATTCAAATAGCCATGGAAACTTAGAATGTTATGCAAGCTGTCTTCATTTGCTACTTTCCTTGGCCTTCTGCAAATTAGGTTTCTACTAGGCCCGTGGGAATTCCATTAACTAGTTTCCTACAACGCATTAAATAGAGCAGATCTTTGTACAATGTGCTAATGTCAATAAAGCAACCTCTTTGGACTAGCTTGGAAAAGGGAAAACACTTTCAGTTCTTTACCTGTTCCAGAGCAGATGATAAGCATTCCAGCTGGTGTAATCTAGATCAGTGTTTCCCAGCCAGTGTGCCGGGGCACACTAGTGTGCCATGAGCAATCATCAGGTGTGCCGTGGGAAATTGGAACCTCCAATACCCTTACTTATTAAAGGAGCACCGCTATGTTACAGTACAAAATGCACAATTAATCATACATAATCATATGCAAAAAACACATTCAAAGTACCCAATCCTGCTGGAGAAAATCAAAAGTCTTTAATAAGGTAGTTTGGCATGGTCACCACAGAGAGCAGAGGAGTTGCAAACCAGGAAGTAGCGAATTCACAGAGCGCTCCTCTACAGAAAACTCGCGATATTTGATGAAATCACGGAAGTGAGTGCAAAAAACAAAGTGTATCTTCACGATGTTATCCAATGTCAGTTCCAGGATCTCCACAATAACACAGTCAGTTTGCGGACAATTTATAGAAGCAGCACCATAATCATAGCGACAAGGTGGAAAATCACATAGATAATCACATATATTCAAACCGCCAGAGGCTGAAGATAGATGTGGCAATGGAATCGAAAGCTGGCATGGGCAAACTTGGACCTTCCAGGTGTTTTGGACTCCAACTCCCACCATTCCTAGCAGCCTCAGGCCCTTTTCCTTTCCCCCCCCTCGGCCACTTAAGCAGGAAAGGGCCTCAGGATGTTAGGAATGGTGGGAGTTGAAGTCCAAAGCACCCAGAGGGCCGAAGTTTTCCCATGACTGACAGCTGTTGAGCAAGACCTTCGTGTGTGTCTTTCTGCCATTCCTGCCAGGATATCTATGTTGTGTTCATCGAAACAGGCCCAGGTTTCACACTGAGTGTATAAATACATTTTAAAACATATTAACTATATGTATTACTGTGTTAGAGTGTCATTTTGTGTCATTTTGGTTGGTGGTGTGCCCCAGGATTTTGTAAATGTAAAAAATGTGCCGTGGCTCAAAAAAGGTTGAAAAACACTGATCTAGATGCAGGAAAACCCTGCTTTGTTCCAAATTAATTTGATACCTGGGTCTTTCAGAACACCCGGGTCTTTCCAGCTGTGGATGCTGTGTGTGGGTTGGGCCCAGGGATTGTGCCATGGGGCTTTCAGTCCCAATCCCATTGATTTCTTGAGATCTTTGGACTTCTGGAGCCCAAGACAACCCACACCTCCCTCCCTAAACCTCTTTAAAAAGCCTTAAAACAAAAATAAAAAACCCCTTACTCAGCCACCATTCCCCTTCTTTGGAGTTCTCCTTGTGCATAGAAATGACACAACAAAAGAGGGGGGAGGAGGAAAATCACTCCTGCCCCCCGTTTCCTGGCACAGGAGAACTCCGGAGAAGGGGGAATGGTGGCCAGGTAAGTTATTTTTTAGTTTTAAGGCTTTTCGGGGGGGGGGGTGTTTCGTGTTCGGGTGAACCCCCACCCCCAACCCACCCCCAGTAAAGCGCGGATGGTGGGGGAAGTGTGTGGGCTTTAACCTGCGCCAAATCAGGTTTAAGAAACCCAATTGGGCATGTGTTAAAGTCAGGTGTAGAACCGCCATAGATTTAACCATTTTGAAAACCTTCAATTATGAACATTCATGACTATCAACTGTAATGTGAAATCACTATGTATTATGTGTATTTTCTAATGTTTATATTATTTTCATTTTGTTTCATTAAACTGAAGCTATGACTAAGCAGTTCCCCAAGTTTTGTTTTAACACTCATTAATATTTTAATCTTTTAGAAACTTCTTTTGGAATCTGGAATCTGTTCATCTCTGTCATGATCTATTTGTGAATCATGACCATCACAGAACATATCATTAAAGACAACTGAAGCAATGCTACCCATGTAATAATCTCACTTTGTCACTCAAAGGCATTTCATTTTCCATTTGTTCCTACAGTCAAATCCTTATCTAATGTCACTACTGATATTTTCTCCAGAACAAAAAGAAGTTCATACATGATTTTTTTAAAAAAGGAATGGAGATACAGTACTAGATAGAGACATGTCCTCACAGTTTGTTGCAGTGGAGCAATGTGAAATATTTTTAACACATTAATTTCAAAGACAGTGATTCGGGCTTTCCAGAAGGAGAAGAGTTCCCTTCCATGAACAGAATGATTACATTGAATTCCACCCAATTAATGCTGCTATTCATAACAAGCAATGAAAAGTAGTGATCGTCCCAAAATAAATTAGGATTAAGACTCCCCGCTTTCTTTTTATTTAATTGATGCACAAATTCTGACTCACTACAATTCTCGTAATGGCTTGCACGCAGTATCAAAATATTTGAGGTTTTTATATACAGTAGAGCAGGGGTGCCCATTAGGTAGATCACGATCTACTGGTAGATCGCGTAGGGCGTCCTGGTAGATCGCAGGCAGGGCGGGAGGAAGGCTCAGTCCCGCTCCGCAGCAATTCGTCCAGTAGTAAAAAATCAGTTTGTGTGTGTCAACTGTAAAATAGGATGTGTGGAAGGGCCCTGGGTTATCTGAGGTCCTTTCCACACAGTTGAATAAAATCCCATGTTATCTGCTTTGAATCAGATTATATGGCAACGTGGACTCAGAAAACCCAGTTCAAAGCAGATATTGTGTTATATGTTTCACATTTTTGTAGTGGATAGGTAGATCATTTTGACTTGGTTGTTTTATAAGTAGTTTGCATGCTGAAAAAGTGTGAGCACCCCTGCAGTGGAGTCTCACATAGCCAACTTTCGTTCATCCTACGTTCAGTATTATCTAACACAGTCTACCTCTCACTTGTCCAGGGTGGGAGAAAGAGAGAGCCCTTGTCTGTTTTGGTATTAAATTCATAAATATAGTAATTACTACATAACGTTACTGTGTTTATTGAACTTTTTATGTTGATTTATTGTAAAACATGATGTTTAAGTGCTTAATTTGTAAAATCATAATGCAAAACATCATGTTTTAAAACAAATCAACATAAAAAGCAGTTCAATAAGCACAGTAACGTTATGTAGTAATTACTGTATTTATGAATGCTTAATAGGCTTTTCCTTAATTCCTTCTTATTATCCAACATTTTCGCTTATCCAACATTCTGCCAGCCCATTTATGTTAGATAAGCGAGACTCTACTGTATATAGGTAGAAAATTAAAGTTGCAACAACCAATAGTAAGTAACCATTACAATATCATTTTAAAAACAAGTCAAAAGGCAGTCCCAAATGCCTGCCTAATCAAGTCCATCTTAGAATGTTTTCTTAATATCAGGAAGTAACTATATTAATGAATCTCTCTGGCAGTTCAAGTTAGACATGCTTTCTAATTTTTCTTTGAAAGCCAGATATAAAATTTTACAAAAAGAGTACATAAAAATGGTCCTAATGAGCATCAATGTATGTGTGTGCCTTCAAGCCACCATGAATTTCACAGAGTTTTCTTAGGCAACAAGATGGTTTTGCCCGTTCCTTCCTTTGAAATATACTTAGAAATGCATGATAAATGGATTTCCTTAGATTTTAGGAACATGACAAAAATAATTTGATACACAAATTTTACCAAGTATTCATCAAAGCAATGTATCACTTGTCCCGAGGAATACTTTTAGACTTGTGTATACATTTGTGATGGGAATTTGCATCCCTTGGGCCCAATCTAGTCTACGAAGGTTCCCTATCTGACCTACCACATATCCAGGAAAAGGCCATCTTCATGTGCAAATCCCACCCTAGTACCAAAGCAATGCTAATCCTAATCCAAATAGCATTCTTATCTCATCAAAGAGATAATGCTCTGCTGTGCAGCTTTTCAGTTATACACACTGATCACCCCTTATCTGGAATTCCGAACACAAAACATTACAAAATCTAGAATTGATCATATGAGTGGTTTAGATAGTGATAGTGACCTTTGATTTCTGATAGCTTAAAGCACACAAACTTTGTTTCATGCATAAAATTATTTAAAATATTATGTACAAAATTGCCTTCAGGCTATATGTATAAGATGTATATCAGTGAATTTCATTGGGTCCTATCTCCAAGACATCTCATGAAGTACACATATATGCAAATACAGGTATTCCAAAGTCTAAAACACTTCTGGTCACAAGCATTTCAAATAAAGGTTGTTCAAACTGTACTATATATGTTGGTTTATTTGACCATAAAGCAAGCAAGACACAGTTTGATAGATCTGTAACTAATTTCACTGTAAATGGACAACTCAACAATGAGTGGATAAAGCTCATTCTTGTGAATAGTGCTTGGTGTGCTACCCAAAAGGCTGGCTTTTCCTTTGCATCTTTGCATCCTAAAATTTTTACTTGCATTGTTTTAGATCTCCAGGGCTCTGTTCCCAAGTGATGTCTAAGTTTCACAGCAGGCATACCATGGAAGCGAAGGCTATGAGCACTGTGTCAGAATTGATTAAACAGGTTAGGCAACAAAAATCAATCATGGTATGATTTGTATGGAGAGAATATGTTAGCACTTCCATAGCTTTTTCTGTTTTTGGCCCTGTGAGGAAAGAATGTAAGTCAGATTGATGACTTAAAAACATGATTCCTTTTTGGAAGCTTCTGAATGAGTTCCTCACTTCACTTCCCCATATCTTTTGCTTAACTAACTTGATGTTTATGGGTAAGTAGGATGAAAATTGTCAGAAAGGAAGTTATAGGAGATCCCATCACTACCTAATTGAGCGGGCAACAGGTCCTAGTCAGGGCCGGACCTAGGTAATTTTAAATGGTAAGCGAACAGTATTTTGGTGCCCCCCCAAACCAATCACACACACACACACACACACACACACACACACACATATATATATATATATATATGGATTGGGTGCATAGACAAATTCAGCCCTCCAGGTATTTTGGACTTCCTACTGGCTGTTTGGAATTGTGGGAGTTGAAGTCCAAAACACATGGAGGGCTGTAGTTGGCCCATGCCATATATATATATATATGCCACCATTTTCCCTGCTCTATTCCTATTCTCTTTGAGTGTGTGTGTGTGTCTATATCTATATCTATTCTCCTTCCTTCCTTCTCAGCCCTATACCCCAGAATAAGGAAAGGCGCGCACCTCTGCCTCCTCCTCTCTCACCCTGCGCAAGCCTTCCTCCCACCCTGCCGGCACCCCTGGGGCATGGTGCCTGGTCCTGGATGCACCCTTTGGCCACGTGGCACCCTGAGGCGGCTGCTTAATTTGCCTCCACTAAGATCCGCCCCTGGTCCTAGTGTAGGACACAAACTACAAGTCTTTCAATGTAGTGTTGAAGGCTTTCATGGCCAGAATCACTGGGTTGTTGTGTGTTTTTTGGACTGAATGGCCACGTTCCAGAAGCATTCTCTCCTGATGTTTTGCCTGCATCTATGGCAGGCATTATCCTCAGATATTGTGATGACATGTCAGGATGCCTGCCATAGATGCAGGTGAAACATCAGGAAAGAATGCTTCTGGAACATGGCCATACAGTCTGAAAAACTTACAACAACTACAAGCCCTTCATTTGTCACATATTACATTTAGATAAATTATTATGTAAAATCAATTAATTTACATGAGGTACATGGATCTGCAACCAGAAAAGGCTGAGATGGGAAAACAATTATAGTACTGACACACTCAAGATCCTGCTTTTTCCATGTTTTGAGGGAAGAAGCTAATTGTTTCCCCTGGAACATTTTCAGCATTAGCTAAACAGAAGTCAGCAATTTATGGTCTTCCATGTGTAGCTGGACTGCAAGTTCTCATAATCCCTAGCCAAGACAGTAAGAGAGAGAGCTCTGCTAGTCTGGCATTAAAGATCATGATCTGTATAATCTAATCAGTGGATCATATAAAACTGTAATGGAGATAAAATAAAAATGATGAAAGATCAAGACTTCAAACCAATTTTTCAGTTTTTTCACAAGTGTATGAAAACTTCTACTACAAACTTATTTCTCTCAAACAGTTTCAAGGGTGTTGTGAAATCCTTTTGCAAATTCTCACAAGTCTGACTTCAATCTTAACTTATCAAGATAAAGGCTGACTAGATTTGGACATTATGAATGTCAGCTTCATGAAAACAGCAAAGTCTATGCTCTGTAAGTCATTTAAAGTCAACCCACATCTCCAGAATGAGTTTTTGTCTGGATGGGTTGATATTTGTGTCTCCCAAGGGCAGGCATTTGTTCCACAAGATGTCTTCTATAATTCTAGATATGAACAATATGTCTTACTTTAGCTATATGTACAGTATGTGTGTGCATTCCCATACTTTAGCAGGTACAATATATTTGCATCTAAACAGTCTGCTGTGAAACAAGGAAGTCAATCACTATATTTGCTAAGTACAAAATCAGGAAATACAGCGATTAAAAGCAGAGCATGCAGCCATTAAGATTTTGAAGTGTCAGACTACAAGGCAGCCTATCATAATTTAGCTTTCTCAAAAGGACATAATAAATTATTAGCATGACAAAAGTCTACTGAATTATTATGCCTAAGGCTTTAGTCAAATGCAATTTGCCAGTTGATTCTTATTCAGCCCCATGGCTAAATTTTTCACTATACAAGCCGTACTCATTCTAATTATTAAATGTTATCCCAATGGAAGTAACTGACTTAATACAAACACGGGATAAAGAGGAAAACTGAGTAGTGAGAAAGATTAGGAAGAGATGGCCATTATATATATGATATAAACCCTGAAATATTTCAAAGATCAAACCCAAATCATATATGATCAAGTTTTTGCCTCAGCCTCAATGGAAGGGCAAGATTCTGCTTCTCCCCCTACAAAGTTGAATGCACACACTTTCTGCATTTCAAACTGAGATCCCTTCTATACTGGCCCAAATGCCACACAGGGGGCTAAACCCCCAGGTTTTTTTTGCCTGGGAGTGGCCAGATTACGCATCCCTGCTGAGTTTTGATCAACAGGGGTGGGCGTGGGGATTTCCTCTCCCCTCCTCTTCCTGCCCTTTATTTAGATTATTAAGAAGGAAGGCAAGACAAGCCTCCTGCCTCCTATTCATGCTTTTCTTTACTTTTAGAATGCTAAATGGGGTGGCAAAGAGGGGAGGCTGGCATTACTATCCCTTTCTCCCAGGCTGCCTGAGCCTGGGGAGGAGGGAGGGCTGTTAGGACTTTCTGCTTGGATTCTGAATCATACTTTCATACTGCAAAACTCCAGGTTTTTAAAAATAAGAGCCAGGCATTTGCAGGTATCTTTGAATGAACCTCGATAATCCAGTTAAAAATTATTAGCCTTTCATCTGAGTCCCCCTAAAAATTATTAGCCTGAAATGCCATCTGAGCCCATCTAGTCCAGCATTCTGTATCACACAGTGGCCCACCAGTTGTAGGGGATCTCGAGGTAGAAATTAAGATAATAAATAAATAAGTCACTTGAAAGCAGTAACTTACACTTGGTAATCCATGAATCTGTCTATCACGTTATCAGGCTGGCTGTTGTCAAGGTCTGGGTGAGCCTTTTCCCTACAAAGCCTACCTTGGTCAGAGGCAGTCTAGTGTTTTGTGATGGAAGTCAAAGTCAATCCATTCCCTATATCACGTTATATGGCTGTTGTCAAGGTCTGCAGCCTTTCTTACAAAGCTTGGTCAGAGGCAGTCTGGGATTCAAAGTCATAGTCTGCTTAAGTAACAGGAGCAAGCAAAGCCAATTCCACTGTCCATTCCAGAAGATCAAATACACAGAGGTCTAAGTTTGGTACCCAAAAACATGGCCCGATGTTCACCAAAGATTACCAGCTGTAGCACCAACAAAACGATTGCTTCCAGCAGTGAACTGTTACAAGTGCCAGCCCTTTATGCTGCTCCTGAAAAGTCCTTACAGCTGAAAGATTCTCTTTGAGCCAGCCGATTGGACCTCCACAGCTGGATGGCGTTGACCCTGAGATGAAGACAGGCAGGGCAAGTTAACTCCTGCTCTTTCTCCTCCTCCTGATCAGACTCAGGTGCTTTCATTCTTGAAAGGTCCTGCTTCTGCTCAGCAGGAGCAGTATCAGGCTGCTCCTCCTTCGAGGCTCAGATTCTGCTGCTGGGAGGAAAACTTCCTCCCTGTCATCCTCATCTTGCCCCGTGGTCATGACAGCTGTGTAGATGGGACCTCGGTTTGGTGCAAAAGAGGGAAAGAGAGGAGAACAGAGACACTATACAATTTTCAAAGCAGCTGGAAATGTGGGACAACATAAGAGAGATCAGTCATGTCTTTCCAAAATCAGAACAAGTGGCGATGAGCATGTGACTCTACAATAAATACTAGGGTTGGTTTAGAATCCTAAAATCGGATTCTAAAATCAATGGGGGGGTTGATTAGTATATTAAAGACTTACAAAAATTTTTGCAAAAAGTGCTAAAATGTAACTTAAGTACTAACGAAATTCTAAAGTGGTTCTAAAGTAGGAAAAGCAGGGAAACAGTTAAAAATCAAGGGGGGAACATTCCCCTTCACCTCTGCAGTGCAATTAAGTGGAGCTGTACATGTATAACATAAATATAAGAGGTAGTAGCTACTAGCTCTCAGGACAATTGTGAAAGTGAAGTATGATTCTCCCCCTTATTATTTCCCCTTTCCCTCCTTTCTTCCTTCTCTACCCTCTTCTTTCATTCCTTCCTTTGCTCTTTGGTTCCCCATCCCTTCTTTTCTCTTCTTCGCCCCTCTTTCCCCCGCACGCCGCCAATCCTCGATCCATGGATCGAGGCTAGAGAAGAGAAAGGCAGAAAGCATGAGGCCCCTTTCCAGCTAAAATATAAGCCCAAGCCTGGGTCTTATATTTTAGCGGAAAGGGGCCCCGCGCGTGCCTCTCTGCCTCTCTCTAGCCTCGATCCATGCACCGCTAGAGAGAGGCGAAGAGAGCCTAAAATATAAGCTGACCCAGGCTTGGGTCGGCTTATATTTTAGCTGGAAAAGGGCCCCCCTCCCCCTCTGCCTCTCTCTAGCCTCGATCCATGGATCGAGGCTAGAGAGAGGGGTGAGCGAGGCCTTTCAGCTAAATATAAGCCGACCCAGGCTTGGGTCGGCTGGGCCCCGCCCACCCTCTCGCCTCTCTCTAGCCTCACCATGGATCGAGGCTGAGAGAGGCAGAGGGGCCCCTTTCCAGCTAAAATATATGCCGACCCACCTGGGTCGGCTTATATTTTAGCTGAAAAAGGCCCGCTCACCCTCGCCTCTCTCTAGCCCGGTGCAGGCATCGGAGAGAGGCAGAGGGGCCGGGGGCGGGGCCTTTCTCGTCTCTCTCGCCAATGACAGGCTGGCGAGAGAGGAGGAGGAGGCCCTCGCTCACCCCCCTCGCCTCTCTGTAGCCCGAGCATGCCTGCACCGGGTAGAGAGAGGGCGAGGGGGTGATCGCCTCTCTGTGGCCCCGCCTGCACCGGGCTAGAGAGCGGAGTGGCGAGGCGCCGGCGGTGCGGGGGAAAGAGGGCGAAGGAGGAGCCAATCCTTCGCCCCTCTTTCCCCCGCGCGCCGGCGCCCCGCTCACCCCCCCTCACCTCTCTCTGGCCCGGTGCAGGCATCGGGGCTAGAGAGAGGCGATCACCCCTCGCCTCTCTCTACCCCGTGCAGGCATCGGGGCTAGAGAGAGGCAGAGGCGCTGCGGGGGCCTTTCTCGTCCTCTCTCGCCAATGACAGGCTGGCGAGAGAGGGAGGAGGAGGCCCTCGCTCACCCCCTCGCTCTCTGGCCCCGATCCTGAGGGAGCGAGGGCCCAAGTTTGCCCAGGCTGAGAGGAAAAGGAAGAGGCCTGAGGCTGTGAGGAATGGTGGGAGTTGAAGTCCAAAACACGTACCTGGAGGGCTGAAGCTGGCCCCTGCGATGGGACAAGGCAGAGCAACAGGGAAGAGAAGGAGGGGGGGAAGCCTGGAGGACTACAGTTTCCAGAATGCATTGCCTAGCCTACCTAGCAGCAGCATCACTTCCAGTTCCTCATAGAAATGCGGGAAAAAGAAGAAGCTGAATGAAGGCGGGAAGGAAATGAGCGGGAGAAGACAGGGAGAAGTGAGTAATACAAAAATTAATTAATTAATACTTAAGAATTTCTAACGATCCTAACGGAAATTGTTGACCTCAAGAACCGTAAAGGAAGTCTACTTCCTGGTTCGTGGCAGCGATACGTAAAACCTCAAAAGTCCCATTACATACGAATCTCTTACGAATCCTTTTAATTTCCGTTTCATTTTTCCCATGCCTAATAAATACAACTGACAATTCTCATACCACTTTGATATTATTTAATATTCCAAGAATGGGGGAAAGCAAGCTGGATGCTCCAAAGTACTGATTTTTACATTTAGCTCAGAGTTCATAAATCTGCAACTTAAATTATAAATGAATTTCTTAAGGAATAAGGTCAATTGTCCTAATTGCTAATTAGGCCTAGAGGCTCTTCAATTACAACAGATTAAGATGGTAGCCGAGTGAGAAGATAGTGTGTTGTAGATGACAGGTGCCATTGCTGAATCTTCCCACATGTTCAAACCAGAACGGAAGTACATGGAGGAAAAACACAACAAAACAAACCACATGTTGTACTCATTTTGGTTCTTTGCTTGCAAGTAGGCTTTGCTTGCATTTTTAACATTTTAAAATGTGATACTCATCCCAACACACTTATAACTTCAGCACAGTGCATTTAACATTGCATTCAAAGAAGCAAGCCAAAAGAGAACAATGTATTTGCAGGAAATATGCATTGGGAAATTTGTTTTAGAGGGAGAACTGGCAAAACCACCTCTAAAAAGCCCTGTCATATTCATGTGGTCACTATAAGTCAACAGGTGACTTGAAATCTCATTAAGACACATAATTTCAATATGCAAAATGAAATATAAGCAGTCACTGTCTTTCATATAGATAGATGTAAATACAGATATTGATATAGATAGCACACTACATCTCACTGTAGGAAAGACTGTGGTTGGGTGACCTGTGTACCTGCTGCATCTTTTCTCCAGCTGTTGATGGGCAATGTCAAGATTTCCTCCTTCTCTCCTTTTTAAGAATTCCTTATCTTTAAATGAGGTTTGGATTGGACACCATTCCAACAGGATGTGTTTGATGTGCATGTAAAGGAACAGCCATGGCTAACTTGTTGAAGTAGTGATATCATTATTTTCCCTCAAGATACAATCATTTTGTATGCATCCATTCTGTTGCTGCTTCTTTGTATAGAACACTGCACATCTGAATAACTATTTAAAAAACATGCTTAGGATTGCTTTGCATATGTATGACTACTGAATATGACAAGCCTAAACTCTGTTTAATCTAGACCTTTGTATTAACATGCATTGTACAAGTCTTTCGTCTTTGAAGGCAATTTCTAGCCTCTAATGATGTATAAATAATAAATGACATACAAAAATATGTTTGACCCTCATTCGCGATGCCTTCAGCGAAAGAAAATTAGTCCAACCGACTTCAAAGGCATGTATGTACGATACATAATATGCACATATACATTTGAAAGGTTTCGGTGCAAATTAGGGTTTCTAACATTTTTACAATATTACTAGGTATCCAACTTTCTTTCAGCTTGGAATTCAAAATGTCATATGTAGGATTACCACCCTAGGCACTTTGACTCCCATGTAGGGATGGTCCTGATGCAACTACATCTCAGTTTCTCCCTTCTATTGCTAAGGTCCTCATTTCCCTCTGTTGCTCTGGAAATTCAATAAAAGAGTCAATGACTGGCCTAGAAGAAGAAAACCCTCCAACATTTCACATATGAAAACCAGGTCACACGTGGCCTAGCAACATAAGAGGATGATCAAGATGGCAACACAAGCTAGGAGAGGTTATACCAGTTTCGTTTTCCTTGACTACTGGGAAAGGCAAGATTCTGCCCCTCCTCTCTCCTTCCCCAAATGAGTTTTGCATTCTAACTCAGCCCCCTTCTACACTGCACTATATCCCAGGATCTGATCCCAGAACTGGATTAGAATCATAGAGTTGGAAGAGACCTCATGGGCCATCCAGTCCAATCTCCTGCCAAGAAGCAGGAAAATTGAATTCAAAGCACCCCTGACTGATGGCCATCCAGCCTCTCCTTAAAAGCCTTCAAAGAAGGAGTCTCCCACCACACTCCAGGACAGAGAGTTCCACTGCTGAACAGCTCTCACAAGAAGTTCTTCCTAATGTTCAGGTGGAGTCTCTTTTCCTGTTGTACGAAGCCATTGTTCCACATCCTAGTCTCCAGGGCAGCAGAAAAGAAGCCTCCTCCCTTTGATACATATTATGCATGGCCATCATGTCTCCTCTCAGCCTTCTCTTCTGCAGGATAAACATGGCCAGCTCTTTAGGTCACTCCTCATAGGGCTTGTTCTCCAGATCCTTGATCATTTTAGCCACCCTCCTCTGGACATATTCCAGCTTGTCAACTTCTCCCTTAAATTGTGGTGCCCAGAATTGGATGCAGTATTCCAGGTGTTGTCTGACCAAAGCAGAATGGAGGGATAGCATGACTTTCTTGGATCTAGATACTATACTCGTATTTATGCAGGTCAAAATCCCATTGGTTTTTTTAGCTGCCACATCACATTGTTGGCTCATGTTTAACTTGTTGTCCATGAGGATGCCAAGTTCTTTTTCACATGTACTGCTGTTGAGCCAGGCGTCCCTCATTCTATATCTTTGCATTTCATTTTTTTCTGCCTAAGTTGAGTGTCTTGCATTTGTCCCTGTTGAATTGTTTTGGTTCATCTCTCTAATCTGTTAAGATCATTTTAAACTCTGCTCCTGTTTTCTGAAGTATTAGCTATCTCTGCAAACTTGATGATCATACCTTCTAACCCTTCATCTGAGTCATTAATAAATATGTTGAACAGGGCCGGGCCCAGGATGGAACCCTGCAGAACTCTACTCATCACATCTTTCCATGATGAAGAAGAAGCAATGTTGTGCACCCTCTGGGTTCATTTACTTAACCAATTACAGATCCACCTAACCATAGTCATACGAGTCTACACTGCCAGATAGTATCAGATAAACAGATAACCTGGGAAAAGTTACTGGTATATAAAGACAGTGTAGAGCTGTATCTACACTATCCTATATTTCAGATTATCTACTTTGAACTGGATTATATGAGCCTACACTGTCAGATAATCTGGAATAAACAAATAATCTGGGATCAGATCCTGGGATATAGAGCAGTGTGGATCCACCCTAGATGGGGCCTCAGTTTGCAACAATTGGAATAAGGTGATGATAAAGAGGGAAAACGAGAGGAAGAGAGAAGAACTGGGACATTTTAAAACAGCTGTAAAAAGTGGGGCAATCGAAGATTGTCTACAGCAGTGTTTCCCAACCAGTGTGCCGTGGCATACTAGTGTGCCGTGAGCGATCATCAGGTGTGCCATGGGAAATTGGCACTCTCCCCCCTCCTAGCAGCCCCCTCACAGGTTTCCAAGAAACCAATTGAGCCTCTCCACTTGGATTTTTTGTTTTTACTATTTTACTGGATTTTTTGAGAGTTGCCTCCCCCAGGAACTGTTTATAACAGCTTCATGACATCCATAGTTAACTGGAAGCAAGTTTCACTCAGGGTGAAATTTCACAAAGGTCTGAAGAACAAGCTCTACGAGGAGCATCTTGAAGAGCTGGGCATGTTTAGCCTGAAGAGAAGGCTGAGAGAAGACATGATAGCCATGTATAAATATGTGAGAGGAAGTCATATATATGTTTTGTTCATCGAAACAGGCCCAGGTTTCACACTGAATGTATAAATACATTTAAAACATACTGTATTAACTATATGCATTACTGTGTTAGAGTGTCATTTTGTGTCATTTTGGTTGGTGGTGTGCCCCAGGATTTTGTAAATGTAAAAAATGTGCCGCGGCTCAAAAAAGGTTGAAAAACACTGGTCTACAGTACAACTACATCATGACCCCCATATTTGTGGGGATACATTTCCAGACTTCATATAGGCACACAAAACCATAGATGAGCTCTATTGAAATGGAGGACTTCTGGCCCAATAAGACTGGATGGTTTAGGAAATATATAGAGAGGACACATTCTGTTGGGTTATGGATAAATGAAACCATGGATACCAATCCTGGGGATTTGGGGATCATATTGCACATCTAAGAGAAGGGCACTATTTAGGATAGCTGTCATGTTGTGGAGACTGAAGTGATATTACATTTGGCAATATAATAGGCAGATAACTGGAAAAGAAGCAGCTGGGAAAGAAACAAAACCCACCTAACATTAAGAAGAGGAAAAAAAATATCCAGGTCACTCTGTTTTGGTATACCACTACTGCCTCCTCCTTTTTAATTTTTTCAGAGAAATCCATAAACTTCCAAAACCCTAAATCAAACCAAGCAGTGGGAGAGTATAATTAGTGAAGCAGCATGACGGCAGAACTGAGTTGTTGCATTTTGTTTATTTGGTTTTTAAGAAGAAAATGAAGAAGTAATGTTAGACTTTGCCAGAGGTGATGGCAGAACTGTTCTGGCCCCTCTCTGTGTCTTTTCCTACACAATTTACCAAAGGATATTAGAAATAGAAAAGAGTCCTTTTTCTTGCTTAAATAAGAACAAAGTAGGCAAGATGGGGTCAGAAGCAGGGATATAATTTGTCACTAATTTTCTTCTTGAATAAAGCAATAAGTAATTTTACCAATTTTCTTCCTCTTATGAGAAACCTTTTTTTTTTAGACCATTCAGAATTTGTGCATAAATCGATCTCATGTATAAGTTGAGGGCAGGTTTCAGAGCCAAAATTATGGATTTTGGTATAAGCAATGGGTAATTTGAGGATCATTCTACCTGGCCACTGGCACCCTAGCATTCAATAAGAGAAGAGGATGACTCCTGGTTTTGAAAAGCAATAATACTAGACCTTAACATGTCTCAAAAGAGGAACCATCTCCTCCTCTGAGCAAAGACAAAAAGGAAAGAGATTAGTTCATCTGTCTGAACAGATCTCACCCTATGAACCATCTCGGAGTTTAAGATCATTGGGAGAGGCCCTGCTCATGGTTCTGCCTCCTTCACAGATGTGATTGCCAGGGACGAGAGGCAGGGCCATCTCAGTGGTGGTCCCTCAGCTGTGGAATTCCCTCCCCAGGGGCTATCAGATCAGCCCCCTCCCTCATGACCTTCTGTAAGAGTGTGAAACGTCGCTCTGTGACAAAGCCTTTTGAGAAATTGTGCAATATGGAATGATGTGCAATGACTACTGGAACAGCCCGAATTACGCTTGAGGATTACATGATTAATTGGGAAGATATTGTCTTAAATGTTTTTAATTGTTTTAATGTATTTTATAATTCTATTTAAATGTTTATTTTAATTGTACATTTTAATGGTATTGATTAGTTGCCTAAGTGTAAACTGCCTTGAGTCTCCTCTCGGATAAAAAAAGGCAGAGTAGAAATGTCGTAAATAAATAAATTCATTCTGAGAAAACCTAAAAGAATCACAGAGACCCTCTACTCTCCTGGCACTCCTTTGAGAGGAAGCGACAGAATGTTGCTGTCATTTTTCCTGCCCAGGCATTAAAAAAAGCTAGAAACAGTGCTGCGGCAGAGAGATTTGCGGAGGTCAGTGCTAAACAGAAGCTTAAGCTTAGCACCGCACTGGGCCATACTGGATTCAGCAATTTACTAGCCAACTTTCACAAACATCAAAACACATAGACAACTGCTGTTTGTGACCAATGATGAAAACTTAGGAACACTATGATCTGTAAGAAAGTTCAGAATATCCCATATGATTCATATTGTTAAGAAACATGTTTGTGTTTCTGTGTATGTCATTTAAATCAGGAGTTAAGATTAGTGCCTGCCACAATCTGTGTATTTCTCAATAAGGGAATATCCTAGACAATGGAAAAATACTGTGCCAATTTCAAATATGCTATGTGTGATTAGGCAAGAAAACAAATCAACAAAGCAATTAGGAAAATCACAATACAGCAGATCCATGACTTCAAGAAATAAATAAACAGCGTGTACAGATAAATGATTTGAGTAACGCTGTATAGAATCTTTTGATGTATATTAAAATGAGGCAAGAAAGAATCAAAATCAAATGTGGGATCACATACTATAAGAAATTATTGGGTTTATGTAGATGCTTAGAGCATGAAAGGGCTCAGCCATTTGACCGGAGGCAAACTAAATCATTTGAAATAGTTATACCTTCCTTTAAAAACACCACATTAGCAGAGTTAAAACACAATGGGATGAAGAGAGGTAAGAAATAGGAAAGCTTGCTTTTGAAGAGGAAAGGTACAGGTAGAGTTAAAATCTTTTTAAACTATTGATTACAGCACCCCCATTCACATGCAAAGGAATACGCATTCAGAAATGCCAGAAAAACAAATAAACTCCACATCAACTGATTGATGTTATAAAAGTAGTTTACTCACAAAATCTTGAGTGAAGAATCACACAGGTTCAGATAACTTGGTTGCAGTATATCAAAAGCACAATCCAAAAATAGAGAGTAGAAAGGTAAAATTCTCTACAGCGTAGCCAGGATTTTGTTTTTTTGGGGGGAGGGGATGAGTTTGATTCGGGGGGCTGAGTCTGAGTGAGAGAGGATCTACCCTAGCAAACCTTTTGTATCGTTATCCCAATACCCCCATGCATATGGGATATATTGAGCATGGTGATCAGATCATGATATGAATAAACATAACAGTTTAAATGATGTACCAGTAAGGCCTTCTTGCGGACCACCCTGAGAATTTCAGAGGGGGGGAGGCTGAAGCCCCCAAGCCCCCCCTTTCCAGCTACATGCCTGAGCATGGGTCTAAAAATGACCATGTGGCACGCAAAAACTACATAGCTGCTAAGCCAGTGGTTCTCAACCTGTGGGTCTCCAGATGTTTTGGCCTTCAACTCCCAGAAATCATATCAGCTGGTAAATTGGCTGGGATTTCTGGAAGTTATTGGCCAAAACACCTGGGGACTTACAGGTTGAGAACCACTGTGCTAAGCAGATAATGGTCACTCTGTTCTAAGAGTAAAATGAAAGACCGAATCAACAACAGACAAAGAAGCACCCCTCTTTTATAGTCTCCTGAGTTCAAAAAGCTGTGTTTGTGACTTGTAGCATGTCTACAATGAAGAAGCTCCCTGAACCCATGCATATTATTTAAATGAGGGTGCCATAAAACTTAGCAAGGCAAGAGAGTTAGGTTACACAGAAACATGGAGACTGCAGAACCATTTCAAATGTGCGTGCAAGGTGGTTAGTTTTCCCAACAGAAATTAAATACCATTACAAACCAATGGCATGTTCAGAGATTCTCACTCATAACAGTGTTAGCTTCTTGACAATACTGATAAAAGGCAAATGGTACCTTGAGGCAGAAGGTTTATTGAATTCATGGCCTGATAATGTGTTTTATAAGTTCATTCTCTGTGATGTTAATTCTGTTTTCCTCATTCCATATTTTATAGATTGAATAATATAAGACAGACACATAGCACCACTACAAATTACAGTACTTGGTTTTGCATTTAAGAGCTTTACATTCTATTACCAGGATATCTGCTAATCTTTTAATTTTTCTTTTGGAAAGTGTTCAAAGATTTCTAACCTGAATTATGCCACTATTTTATTTTAAGTGTTTATGGATTTTGGAATCAAAACAGGTTTGGTATCTTTTTTCATTCATCCAAGTTAACTGGGTTGCTGTAGGTTTTTTGGGCTGTACAGCCATGCTCTAGAAGCATTCTCTCCTGATGTTTTGCCTGCATCTGTGGCAAGGATCCTCAGAGGTTATGCTATAGATGCAAGCAAAACCTCAGGAGATAATACTTCTAGAACAGGCGTGGGCAATTGCCGGCCCTCCAGGTGTTTTGGACTTCAACTCCCAGAAATCCTAACAGCTGGTAAACTGGCTAGGATTTCTGGGAGTTGAAGTCCAAAACACCTGGAGGACCGGGAATTGCCCAGGTCTGTTCTAGAACATGGCCATACAGCCCAAAAAACCTACAACAACCCAGTGATTCTGGTCATGAAAGCCTTCGACAATACATCCATGTTAAGTTTGTTGATATTGTTTTTTAAATGCTTCATACAACGTTACAGCATTCCTATATAGTTTCCCTTGATTAAATCAACTTAAACAAAGGGACGTAATTACCTTGGGTAGTAAAGCATCTGGGTTTGTTTGTCTCTGTTTGAAGGAGGGAGGCATGCATCTCACATGTCCTATCCTGTACTCCATAAACCAGGGGTGCTCATTAGGTAGCTCGGGAGCTACTAGTAAATCTTCGGCCCTCTTCTCAGTGATCTTTGGGCCTCACCAGCCAGATGGGGCGCTTCTGCCATGCGCGTGCACACCCTGCACGCACGCACACTCCTGCTGCTGGCTTCTGCTCTCGCTGTGCTTCTTTCACCTGCGGGGCATTGCAGGAAGAAGGAAGCATGAGGTGGGGCCTCTGGAGGGAGCGCCCTGCCTCTCTCTCGTCCAGAAGCAGCTGTGCAGCCTCTGTTGCCGATGAGACAGGCAGGGCGGAGCGCTCCCTCTGGATGCCCTGCCTCGTGCTTTCTCTTTCCTGCAATGCCCCACAGGCGGAAGAAGCACTGCACGGGCGGAAAACAGCAGCAGGAGCACGCGCGGTGGCGGGAGCGCGTGGTGGCGGGAGCGCGCAGGAGCACACGGTGGCGGGGGCAGGTAGATCTTTTGGACTTGGTTGCTTTAAGAGTAGCTCGCATGCTGAAAAAGTGTGAGCACCCCTGCCATAAACAATGTTGCTTTTCTCAGATACAATGGAGGACATTGTCCCAATACCAAAACCAAAGTAAGATTTTGCCAATTGACGAAATCAATGTATCCTCTGTGTGTCATGGAATGAGAAATAAGTATTTCATCCTGCCTTTGCTCCAGGCATCAAAATGCCTCCGGCTACCCCTGACATCAATTTTGCCACCTAAACCAGTATGAAGAAATGCTTTTTTGTGTCTCCTAGGAGTCACTACAGCAAAAAATAATAATCGCTCCAAGATGCTCTTTATGGCACATATTTCAGACTATAGCAACTCTGTGGCAAGCGCATTTTCATGGGTGGTTGGAATGAGAGAAAATTATTTTCCATCACACACTTTGTATTGTGGTTCTTCATTCTATCCTCCAACTTTATGGTTTTTGGAGAACAGTGTGCTGAAAATATCTGCTCAAATGCTATGGAATTCAATGAGGCAGACAGCAGGGGCTAATTCAAAAGTCAGCTATTGGAGAGACTCCCATCTCTATTCTTTTAGAAGGAATGGAAATTCTCATGGTTTCTGCATTTCTCAGGTTTTAATTATGACCACTTGTATGTGCTGTGCATAATAATTGGAACAGAAACTGGCAGTTTGCCTTAGATTTCATGACACTGAAATATTTCGTTCTTGACAGGTACAGTTAGCATACCAAATGTCCTGTATTAAACACTGCATATCAGCATATTTAGTTCTCTAAGGCTTGCCCAGGCATGGATACTAATGTTGAAACACTGCAGACTGATGTGAGTGGTAGTCATATACCCCGGTTAATGGCCTCTACTGCCTCAGCTCAACAGAAATCAATAAGGCTTCACAAAATTACATGAGCTGGGGAACTTGTATACTTCAGGTTTCAGCTTAATAAGACAAGCTCTTAACGAGAACTAAAAGCAGAATGCAAAGAAATGATTCCAGGAAGAAATATGAGGCAGCTTGAATAAAGTTTTGGCTTCTGTGTGCCAGCAAATAGCCCCTAGCACAGAGGCACGCTGTGAATAATTTCAAGGCTCAGTGTCTAAATCACTGCAATGGTCTTGTTACTGCTTTCCCAGGGTCATCATCCACTAGGCAAGTGTGACCAGCCTGCTCCAAAACCTTCTTATGTAATCTGCCACTCTCATAGAAGTTCACAATTTCATACATGGATGAACTACAGAGAATGCTGTGTTGAAGGCCTTGATCACACTTGTATGTGGCTTTATGGTAGTTTAAGTGATGCTTTCAAATTATGAAACCTAAATGTGCTTCCCTACCTTGCATCTATCAAGACCCTAGCCAGATGTAAATAAGAAATTCAGGGTTTTGTACATTCATTTTTAAAAGTAATTCATTCATTGCAGGTTGCATATCCTTTATCTGAAATGGAGTAACTGTATTTGCAGAACTAATGACATATTTTGGAGAGGATGTCCATGACAAAGACAGCATTAATTTATGTTTAATATACACTTTATACACATAGCCTGAAAATATTTGTATGCTTAATGATTTTATACTTTTAATAATTTTGTGCATGAAATGAAGTTTGCAGATTGACCTATCAGAAAACAAAAATGTCACTATCTCAAATACCCATATGTGGGATTTTGGAGTTCTCATTTTGGAATTCCCAATGTGTATAATGTTAAAAAGGTAAAGGTTTCCCCCTGACATTAAGTCTTTTTGTGTCCAACTCTGGGGGTAGTGCTCATCTCCATTTCTAAGCTGAAGAGCCGGTGTTGTCCGTAGATGCCTCCAAGGACATGTGGCTGGCATGACTGCATGGAATGCTGTTTCTTTCCTGCCAAAGTGGTACCTATTGATCTACTCACATGTGCATGTTTTCAAACTGCTAGGTTGGCAGTATCTGGGGCTAACAGTGGAAGCTCACCCTCCTCCCCGAATTCAAACCACCAACCTTTTGACCAGGAGTTCAGCACCTCAGCCGTTTAACCTGCTGTGCCACCGGGGGCAGTTACTCACATGTAGTGCATGAAAGATGATTGGTTGCCATTGCTCATTACATAGAAAATTAACTTGCAATATTGCTGATATTGTTGTTTTTTTAAAGTTAGTATTGACAAGCATAAGCAATTGCCGCAAAACTTGATAGATTCCAGTCATATTACCTCTCTAAATGCCCTTAAATGCCCTTAAAAGGCAATTACTATGTTTTGCCTATAAAACCTGAAGTACCCTTGTTCTCACCCATTAGATTACATTTGAATTGAAAAATGTTCTCATTTAAAAAGTACTGTATATACTAGAGTATAAGCAAACACAAATATAAGCCGAGGCACCTAATTTTACCAAAAAAACTAGAAAAACATATTGACTTTAGTATAAGCCGAAGGTGGGAAATAAGCAGCAGCTATGGGTACATTCGACTGACGAGACTGTTTTATTGTTTTAATGATTGTTTTTAATGCTTGTTGGCGTATTGTTTTAATTATGATTTATGTTTAATTGTGGTTTTACTATTGTAATTGTTTGTATTGGCATCGTATTGGTGCCCAATGTAAGGCATTGAATTTTGCCATTATTTATGTGTAAACCGCTTTGAGTCCACCCAGGGGTAAGAAAAACGGTATATAAATACTGCAAATAAATAAATTAAATTCATAATACCACCTAAAAGGTGTAGTGGACCAAAACCTAATTTTTCAAAGAGAAAAGAAACTTTTCAGAATTTGAAACTCTTTCTCTCTCCAATGTTTTCTCCATAGCTTTTATACCATTAACTTTACAAAAATGCTGCTGTCATTTTGCCATTTCATACTGCTTCATACCACAGAAACTGCGGCCCTGAGATAAAAGGCACTGAGGGGAGAAATCCAACACTGTCGACTGAAGTCTGATGGCATCACTATTCCACAGCGGTTTAAAACACAAAGAATGGTTTCTCGTTTGACAAGTGGAATGCAAGATCTGAATTGGTATTTGGTCAGACAGGTTTAGATCAAAGTCTAAAGTGAAATGGCTGCATGCCCTGTGCACTGTGAATACAGACACCCAGTATAATATATGCATCACATAAGGACCTGGGTTCTCAGGATAAACCTTCAAAGTATTATGTAAATTAGTAGCCTCTGCATTAGCCTCAGAGAAGATGAAATTCTTCAAGATATCCCCCTCCCCAAATCTTCCGTTAATTCAGCTAGTAAAAATTTCTCTCTTGGACCGTTAAACTTCAGTAAAATGTTGTTTCTCATATATTACATTTTGTTTGACAAAGAAAGCACATCCTACAGGCCCCAAATCCATTCAAAATATTGTTTTTGTATACTATTTTGAAACATGTTCACTGTTGGAACGATAGCATAATTTCATTTAGAAACTATCAGCAAGTGAGCAAAATGTAAATTGCTTATATCTTCCTCAAGTGGATCTTCTTTTGGACGAACTCAATGCCAATAAAATTCATAACATGACTAAACAATATAGTAACCAAATGGAGTTTGCAGCAAAATGTTCCAATCTTTAATGCTGTTGTTTAGGACTTTCTCACCAGCCATGATATCATCCAAGGGATTTTATTTCACTGTTCCCCCATTTTTCTGATTTTGTTTTGAGAAGGCCATACTGGGAGAAAGGCGTTATATAAATTAAATTTAAACAAACACTCTCCAGTTTTTGGATGAAACTGCCCAAGGAAACTTTAATTCCCTTATTGCAAATATTCCAGCATTTAAAGTTCTATTTCTTGTTCTACTATGTCTAGTTGGCCCTGATTCATGCTTCTCACACTGTATGTTCTTATAACATGTGTTGGGCAGCTTCAGACTTTCCTTTCCTCTCTGAGCACAGCAACAGCTGAATATTCATTCAGCTTGAGGGCAGTTGCATCATTAGCCACAGCACTAATTGTTGTCCTCTGCTGTATACACAGTATCACACTGAGTGCCTTCTGAGCTGGAAGTCTAATCTTGGTACTATCTCTTGAATCATTTTGGACAGTCTCATCATAGGTTTTTCAAGGAAAAAGGCTCCAGGACAAGTTTACTGTGACTCCTTCTGTGCAGAACTAACAAGTGTTAACTATGGTGCCTATGAAATTGTCTCTGAGATATCTTTTGCCGGTTTCACCCACAATGGTGCAATGGGTTAAACCAGTGGTTCTCAGCCTGTGGGTCCCCAGATCCCCCAGCCAGTTTACCAGCAGTTAGGATTTCTGTGAATTGAAGGCCAAAACATCTGGGGACCCACAGGCTGAGAACCACTGGGTCAAACCCTTGTGCTGGCAGGACTGAAGACCGACAGGTCGCAGGTTTTAATCCTGGGAGAACATAGATGAGCTCCCTCTGTCAGCTTCAGCACCCCATGCAGGGACATGAGAGAAGCCTCCCACAGGATGATAACACATCAAAACATCTAGATGTCCCCTGGCAATGTCCTTGCAGGTGGCCAATTCTCTCACAAACCAAGAGACATGCGTCTATAATCTCATATAAATCAGAAAGAACAATTGCAAAAATATTTCTGTATTATGTATCAGGACACGTGAGTTGTGCCTCAACAGCCTGGTAGGCTGTATGGATCATATAAACACACTAAAAGACATACGATGTCAATTTACAAATAACCACAATTAACATGTATCAATAGCCAGTCCATTGCACACTTAATTCAATTAAGTGCATTGGAAATCCCAAAAATCCATGCGCCACAGTCCAGAAGCATCTCCAATGACGCACAGAGTCTCGCGTGAGTAGCGGGCGCTCTCGCGTAGCTTGGGCAAACCATGTGTCCGGAAAGAGGATGATCGCGGAAATCCTTGAGGGCAAACTGTTTCTCTGTATATAGTCTCAATGGCTGGTTAGTATTCCTTCGTTGTTACCAAAAATAAACAAGCCTCATGCACAGGTAAATAAATATGCTAATGTGCATATATCTTCCAGCCGACGGGATCACAAAGATGTATTAGGATCCTCCTGTTTCAGTCATAGCTGATCTTTATCAAGGTTGTAGTTGCAATCAAAAGCATGTGGCAAATTATAGGCTGTCATCCAATGTTCAAATATTCAAGATTCCATCCAAATATATATCACATTCTCAGCAAACCACTGTTCATGTAAAGTAAGGGGATGGCTGTGGCCAAAGCCCTCAAGGATTACCGCGATCATACTCTTTCCGGACACGTGGTTTGCCCAAGCCTGTCTCTTGGTTTGTTTTGGTTTTGCTGTTAAGCAGCACTTCCCTTTGTTTACCATGGCCAATTATCTCACACCAGAAGCGACTTGCAGTTTCTCAAGATGTAGGGATGGTGACCAACTTGCTCCTGACATGAAAAAAAGTGCCTTAGCTAGTGTGCAAGGAGATCTTGTCACACATTAGACCAGGGGTCCCCAAACTAAGGCCCATGGGCTGGATACAGCCTCCAAGGTCATCTACCTCACCAGATGGCCAATTCTTACAGTTTTTCAAGTCGCTCCTGACATGGAAAAAAATCCTTACTGTTTGGTATATTCAGTCTAGCTACTCAGCAAAAGTCTGTCTGACATGGGAGACCACTGTTCCCATCAGCATAACATCTTGCTATATAGAATCACACAATCTCACAGTCACAGAAAAGTACATGGTAAGCCAGAACTTTAAAGTGGCTAGCCATCATGGTTGAACCTATTTCCAAAGCACAGAGTTGATTTATCCCCACTGACATGGAACTCCATTCCCAATTGTTGAGGATCAAGATTTAAATGGACTTTTGTTGTGATGAGCTTGTGTAAAAGATTTCTGGATGCAGACAAATTTAATAAATTATGTCCTATAGTAGTGTTTTTCAACCTAGGAGTCGTGACGCCTAGGGGCTATCATGAGGTGGTTTCAAAGGAGTTGCCAAAGACTATCAGAAAACATATATTTCTGATGGTTTTAGGAACCCCTTTGATAGAGAAAGCTGCAAATCTCTCCGCCTGTCCTTCTCTTCCTTTTTGGAAACAGATGGCAAATCCTCCCACCAAAAGAGGAGGGCTGTTTCTGAAACTCCAAGCAGTGAGGGGAGAGCAGGCATGCTCAGATCATGGCAGCATGGTGTGCAAGTGTGGAAGAGGGAGAGTATACAAGGCTGAAGGGAGGCTCGCACCAATGAGTCCCTTCAAGACATGGGGGTTCTGTATGGGAAGTTTGACCCAATGCTATTGTTAGTGGGGTTTTGAATGCTCTTTGATTATAGGATAACTATAAATCCCACAAACTACAACTCCCAAATGTCAAGGTCTATTTTCCCCAAAGTCCATCAGTGTTCACATTTGGGCATATTGAGTATCAGTGCCAAGTTTGGTCCAGATCCATCATTGTTTGAGTCCACAGTGCTCTCTGGATGTAGGTAAACTAAAACTCCAAAGCCCAAGGTCAATGCCCACCAAACCCTTCCAGTATTTTCTGTTGGTCATGGGAATTCTGTGTGACAAGTTTGGTTCCATTCCATTGTTGGTGGAGTTTAGAATGCTCTTTGATTGTAGTTGAACTATAAATCTCAGCAACTACAACTCCCAAATGACAAAATCACCCCCCCCCCAAGCCCACAGGTATTTAAATTTGGGTGTATCGGGTATTTATTTACATTACAATTCATAACAGTAGCAAAATTACAGTTATGAAGTAGTAACAAAAATAATTTTATGACTGGGGGTCAACACAAAATGAGGAACTGTATTAAGGGGTCACAGCTTTAGGAAGGTTGAGAAACACTGTTCTATAGTAAACAGCCATCTGTTGTGAAAATTGGTGCATTAGTGACACTATCCATCTTTTACCCCCAATCACGGATAGACTGTGGTGCAAATTGCGATTCCACAGACTAGAACCTCATTGACAAAAGCATTTTTTTTCTTTTCCTGATTTCAGTGTGGGTGGGTGGATGGGCGGGTGAGATATTTCATTCCATTAGTTCCTGTTTCCCACTAGAATCTATTCAAGCTCCTGGGCCAGAGAAAGTACTTATCTTGTAGATTTCCATGGAACTCAAAATTATAGTGTTTAAGTGCTTTGACATTTTTATTGCAATCTGTAAATAGACCAAAGTCATCTGTTTATAAGCATGCCCATA
Source organism: Anolis apletophallus (assembly GCA_030556195.1). Classification (NCBI taxonomy): domain Eukaryota; kingdom Metazoa; phylum Chordata; class Lepidosauria; order Squamata; family Anolidae; genus Anolis; species Anolis apletophallus. The sequence continues at coordinate 36,301,657 of JARBWK010000008.1, read as the reverse complement.
TAATTTAGCTTTTACCATTTGTGTGCCTCTTGCTGTGAAGTACTAAGTATAAATTAATATGGATAAGTGAACCATAAAATGATATAAATACTAATAACACAAGATTTACAGATCCAGCATGTGTATCACATTAGCTTCTTCTGCCAATTTGTAAGCAGGACCATGATCGCTTGTGGAGTTCTAGGCCATTTTTCTCCCTTCAAATTTCATGCCAAATAATATTTAATCCTGTTAACGATTGTTGCTAAAATAGGCATTACTATGCAGGATGTAGCCCAACAAAATTACTTTTCCAAACTCTGCAAAAAAAAACAACAACAAACTCTCTCTCTTTCTCTCTCTCACTCTCACAGACACCAGCAGTCTTTAGCCTTATGCCTAATGGAAAGTGCCACAGCATCTCTTTCTCCATTTCTATAGACCGAGTATAAAAACCATTAGGCACAAAAGTGATTCAAAGTGCAATGACTATTAGAAAACATTTGGAAAAAGGTTGAAAAACTTCATTTTCAATGGTTAATGTAACCCCACGAGGGAATTTTGGACTGATGAGAACTTTCATAGTTCACAACTCCTTCTGTACAAACTAACCTGTGATTGTTTTGTGCAAAAACAGAATTTGGTTTGCATACAGTACTGTCTAGATGAAAACAATATTTCAATACTAAATTATTAATTCCTAAAAAATGCTCTAAGTGGAAATTTATTGTGTAAATATCAAATTTGGTTGATAACGGCATTTTTGATGCAGAAATCAATATTTATGGGTAGAAACATTTCTGTGCAGAAAATGCTCTTCACTGTGCAAAACAAACTACTATGCTGTTTTCTGCAATAAACAACCACATGGAAATTTTGCACATACTAAGTTCCCTTCAAAAACCAATTTTAAAAGTCTTTCTTGTAGTTGGAAGAAACTTTCTGGAGTTACTCATGGTTTCCTTTTAGAAGAAATTTTATGAAGAATTACATCCCTAAAAGCAAATCCCCTGCATTACTACTGTCCTTTGGAGGTCATGTGTATAGTTTTCTAAAATGGCACCAGCAGGAAAAGATGTGATTTATTGGGCTCCAGTATATTTGTTTTTTCTACTCCTTTTTGAAACAAGGAACAGAAAATGCAGTAGGACAAGCCCCGAGTCAACCAGACATCACAAAGTTTCTAAACAACTCAGAATAGACAAATTATTTGGGGAAGGAACTGTGAGTATAACTGACTTAAATGTATTGTTTGAAATTACTACTCACACCAGCAACACTTCCTTACTTCTTCATGATAAAGTTAATGAATCTCTTTCAAAAGCCTTTCATACAACTTTATAGAACGATAACAATCCTCTGTTAACAAAGGCTAATAAAGAAATTCCTTTTTTACAAGGTTGCTTTCTTTCAGTCAGTAGGTGGACACAAAATCTGTTTTGGGTTTTAGTTTGAACTTTAAATCATAAAATCATAGAGTTAGAAGAAACCTCATGGGATATCTAGTCCAACAATTTGCCATGCAGGAAAAGCACATTCAAAGTACCTCTGACAGATGGCAATCCAGCCTCTGTCTGGAGTTGTATGACCATCTGCCTCAAAAGGAGGCACTTCCACCGCACTCCGAGGCAGAGTATTTTACTGCTGAGCAGCTATTATAGTCAGAAAGTTCTTTCTCATGTTCAGGTGGAAACCCTTTTCCTGTAATTTGAACTCATTGCTTTGAGTCCCAGTCTCCAGGGCAGCAGAAAACAAGCTTGCTCCCTCCTCCTTGTGACATCCTGTCACATATTTATACATGACTATCATGTCTTCTCTCAACCTTCTCTTCTGCAGCTCTTTAAGATGCTCTTCATAGAGCATGATCTCCAGACCTTTGATAATTTCAGTTGCTCCCCTCTGGACACCTTCCAGCTTGTCAATATCTTTTTTATAAACGGTGGTGCCCAGGACTGGACACAGTATTCCAGGTGAGGTCTAACCAAAGCGGAATACAAAGGCACCATGACTTCTCTTGATTTACCCAGTACAGTCCTTTTGATGCAGCCCAAAATCCCATTGGCTTTTTTAGCTGCTGCACCACGCTGTTGGTTCAGGTTCAACTTGTTGTCCATGACGTCTCCAAGATCTTTCTCACATGTACTGTCGTCGAGCCAAGTGTCACATATTCTGTATCTTTGCATTTCATTTTTTTCTGCTTGTGTAGCATCTTACATTTGTCTATGTTGAGATTTGGTTTGTTAGCTTTGGCCTCACTTTCTGATCTGTTAAGGTCATTTTGAATTCTGATCCTGTCCTCTGGAGTCTTAGCTATCACTCCTAATTTGGTGTCATCTGCAAACTTGATAAGCATGCCCTCTAAACCTTCATCCAAGTAATTAATAAAGGTGTTGCACAGTACTGGGCCCAGGACTGAACCATGTGGCATTTCTTTCCAAGATGGAGAGGAACTGTTGGTGAGCATTCTTTGGGTTCAGTCACTTAATCAATTATAGATCCACCTAATAAAATAAAGAGAAACAACTAAACCAGAATTCAAGAAATAGATTTTCTGTTGTGTGACACTAGGAAAAAATGGATTGTCAAAAGATTTCCTCATCATCCATGGGAAAATAATAACTCTGTTCTCAATTAAATCAAATTTCAGTGATCAGGTACAACTGTGATTTATCCACTTTTTAACATGAAAACCCCAGGGCATGATTGTCAATACAGATTACAGTGGAGACCAGCAAATCTAGTTTTTTTGGTGGTTCTAAATATACCCTCCAAATATCCAATGACCAGATTATTGCTTATCAATACAGTTAAAGATACATGGTTTGAATACTTATGGGGTTTCTCTCAATCTTTTCTCAGTATGATTAAATCTGGATCTAACTCTTCGTGCACAGCATTTGCTAACACAATGGCTTGAAACAGAGTGAAATCCATTTAGAATTAAGTAAATTCCAAGAAAAATAATATATTATTAAATCGGAATTTTAAAATTTTAAAATGTGGATCAAAATGTATGCACGTAAAAGAAAATGAAACTTCAAACTTCAAAAAAATGACATTGTAAGAAAAGCAAAGTGTTTGAACAAAGCAAGCTATACAAATTTACAGACACATCTATGTGCATTTGAAGCATTAGTTATACAAGGAATACAACAAGAAGAAAATCTCTCTCCACCCCATTATCAGCACCCTTGGTGGTGAAGCCTGTCATGCATCACACTGGCACAAATGTATGGTTCAGTAAATTACAGAGTGGCAATGGGGTTACTGGAGAGCAATGAATGTTTATAGTTGTGGGCCAGTTGAATAGTCCAGTAATTACCAACAGAAATGTTTTGGGAATAGAAGGGGGGAAACTTTAAGTGCAAATTAAGAACTAGTACTCCAAAGGGATGATATTTTCCTTGTGCTCTCAGGCAGATGTTTTAGGATATCATGAAGCAAGCTTCCATCTAGTTTCATTTTCAGAGTTGGCATTTGTTATAGTAATCTTTATACTGTATATACACAGGATAGCCATAAAAACATTAAATGACGGCAAGATGAAGGGAACGTTTCTTACTCTACTTTGAACAGGATCATCTAACTTTCTAAATGACCCTTCTCCTTGTCCACTATAGATTGGTCTCATGAGTTTTGCTAAATAAATGCTGTCATTTCAAGCACAGATTTAGTTGCCATTAAACATGAAATCAATTCACTTTCAAGACTATGAAAAATGCACAGATTAGCCCAGCATTTCCTTTTATCAGCCTCAATTTTGTTACCCTTCGGCTCCTCCTTAAAAAATTAAATATTTTTAATGGGATGGTGTTCTTGTTATTAGGATGGACAGGAAATCAGAGTAACTAATTTACCATCTCTTGCTCATTAGCTTGTTTTAATCGTTTTGATTAAACCTGGCCCTGTTTTACAACAGATACTGCATCCTGCAGAAGTGTGAGCAACAATACATATTGATCTGCAAAATAGGAGAAATTAAAGATCTTGTGTGAGATTTTGAAACAGTCTACAGTACTGTAGATAAACAATCTCTCACAGTTTGTACAAAGTGATTGATCAAAGACAGCAGGTTGACTATTGTTTATTGACCAATGGCTGAATAATACAGGACATAACTTGCATATTATCCAATAGGCTTTCCCCTCCTGCTGCTTTTTATGAAATGTAATCCTAATTACAATAAGCAATGTTTCATGGCTATAAATTATCTTTGTGTTCTCTCATCCTTTTCTCTGTTGCATAATATCCAACATAATTTTCACACAACACAGGAATAAACAAACCTCATTTATTCACATGTGAATAATCAAATCTTGCTAATGGCATCCAATATCATAGCATCATATATAGTACACACAGGACCCCTTAAAATATATATCCCACCTCATGGACCTCTTAAAATATGTATCCCACCTCCAGGACAATTTCAGCTATCCAAAGCCATTCCTAACCAAATTCACATGCAGACATCAGCTCTTTTCAGCAAAATATATAATACCTTCCATACAAGAATTTGCTTTGGATCTATCACCAGTGATTCTATTTTGGTCAGACACAGGCCCATAGCCAGGAAGGAAGGTTAAAGGGTTCACCCCCCTACCCCGAAATGTGTCAAGATAAAAAAAGTTTACCCATGAATTTTAATTGGTTAACCAATTTATGAGAAAACCAGATTTTTTTAACCTGACACATTTTATTTATATTTATTTATTTATAAATTCGATTTGGTAGACCGCTCTCTCTGGAGCCCAGAGCGGTTTACAACATAAAATCAATAAAAACATCAGTAAACAGATAAAAGACGTATACCCAAAAGCCCCACTCCCCCACAGATGATCCCGGCAAGCAATAATATGCAGAAGCAGTACATGGCAGGACGGTATGTTGGCAGCTGGCAAACTATAGGAGGCATCAGTTAGGACCAAATGCCTGCCTATATAATCAAGTCTTCACAGACTTGCGGAAGGCCAACAAGCCCCGTAGTGCTCGTATCTCCTCCGGCAGAGAATTCCAGAGGGTCGGAGCAGCCACTGTAAATGCTCTCTGCCGGGTGCTCGACAGGGGAGGGGAGGTTGAACTTTTTACCCACTCACCCACCCCCCACCTACGGGCCTGGTCAAACCTCATCTAGAATAACACTGTCCGGAATGTGCCCAGAGAAGGGTGACCAAAATGATCAAAGGTCTGGAAGCCAAGCTCTGTGAGGACTTAATAAGGGAGCAGTGTATGTTGGTCCACACTTTAGTTATATGGTGGCCCATGCCTTAGTTACATCCCACCTAGATAAATCTAATGGGCTCTATGTGGGGCTGCTTCTAAAGAGTATACTGAAACTTGAATTCGTTCAAAAAGCTGCAGCAAGGCTACTCACAAGTGCCGAACCCAGGGAGCATACCACCCCCCTGCTACAGCATCTGCACTGGCTGCCAATATGTTTCTAAGCCTGATTCAAGGTGCTGGTTTTGACTTTTAAAGCCATAAACAATTCAGGTCCAACTTTCCTATCTGACCGTTTTTCCTCATACTAACCTACCCGATCGCTAAGATTATCTGGAGAGGCCATACTCTCACTGCCATCACCATCTCAAATGCGGTTGGCTGCGGTGAGAAAGAGGGCCTTCTCGGTGTCTGCTTCGACCCTTTGGAACTCCATCCCCAAGGAGATTAAAACAGTCCCTTCCTTGTTATCCTTTTAAAAATAGCTCAAAACCTTCCTTTTTAACCAAGCCTTCAGGGATGAAATATAGGTGACGGCCAACTTTTATCAAACTGAATGGAGTGCAATATGATCTGTCAATACTCTACAATCATGTATTTGGTTTTAAACATTTATTTATGTTCTATTTTATAGATGGTTTGGACTTGTGTTGCTTTTAATATGTCATAAGCCACTTTGGGTCTTTTTGTGGGAGAAAAGCGGGATGCAAATAAAGATTTATTGTTATTGCTATTATTATTATGTTCTTTTAAAATATTTTTATTAATATAATATGAGTATATTGCATACATTTAATACAAACACATCATTTATCTATAACCACATTTCTCCACCCTTTTCCATTTTCTTACATTATTATAATGTTTAGCTTGGAGAAGACAAGTCATAGAGGGGACATGGCAGCCATGTTCAAATATTTGAAAGGATGTTACACTGAGAAGGATGAGGCAAGTTTGTTTTCTGCTGATCTGGAGAACAGGGACATCATCACGGAAACGCAGAGAAAGAGCAGGGTCAAGTACCGGCACCATTACCATCATGGCTCAAAAACACCAGAGACTCCGCTCCCTACAGCACTCTCCACTCGACAACAGAAAAACTTTTCCAACTCACCCTGACATGACTGTCTGACTCCAGTGGCTGTTGACATCCTGCTGTTGGTTCCTCGAAGTGCTGCTCCATACCAAAGCTCCTCTGGGCCAGTGATGGGTGATGTTTGCAGGACCGTTGTTCTGCTTGGCTGCCCTCCTTTGGGTGACTGCCCATGCTGTTGTTGCTGTACTACCATGTCCTGGTCCTTCTGGCTGCCCCTGGCGAATGGCCGCACTGCACTGTCTTTTGCGACCAGGCTGTGTAGGGTGGTGGATTTTTTGGGCTGGTCTTGGGCTGGCTGGGCTGCTGCTCGTGATTGCCTTTGCTGGCACCAATTGCCTCTGCCTGTTGTTGCTGCCAGTGCACCTGCTATTCTCCATTATTGTACTGGCTGGTCACTGGCTGCCATTGTTGGGGGTCGCTCCCAGTGCAGATGAATAGATTTTAGGGGGGGGGGGGTGTCAGCTGGGTGTGCAATCAGATAAGCTAAGGATGATGCACTACTATATCACTTCACAACAACCTTAGTAAGTTGACACCAGCTCCATTAACCACTGCCTTTCAGCTTCCTAGGAGGGATGTGCAACATTCCCAAGAGGTCTGACAGGGTAAAAACAGCAGCCATCCAGGACTTGATCCTGGGTGAGCGAGCAGACCTGGCTTGCATCACCGAAACCTGGATGGGCAAATTTCAGAGGGGTAAACCTCTCCCATCTCTGTCCTCCAGGTTTTGGGGTGCACCAACAGGCAAGGCCTGGGGGACAGGGAGACAGTGTTGCAATAGTCCATGGGGATTCCATCTCTCTGATCATGTGCCCCATCCCACAATTGCCTATGTTCAAATATCTCTATCTCAGAGTGGATAACTGAGACAGATTAGGGATTCTGCTTGTGTACTAACCACCCCACTGCACGACAGTCTCCCTACCCAAGCTACTTCCGGCAGCATGCCAGCAGTGCAGAGAAACAGAGCCCATGGAAGTCAAGTCAGGTATATGCTTGATTCCTCATACCCAAAAGGCAGAGGAGCATGGGGAAATGTAGTGGGAATGGAATCTACAGCCCCCCATGGGAAGCAACAGAGGCTAACGGCTCTTTCTGATGCCCCACGATTACCCTGTGCTTTCCTCTGCTGTCCCTTACTTTATGCATGTCCATGTGATAAGATCCTAAGACACAATGGAGCAATGGATTCCAATTGTAGGGAAAAAGATTCCAACTAAACATTAGAAAGAACTTCCTGATGTCCCCTCTCAGCCTTCTTTTTTCTCTTAAGAGATGTTTGGCAGGGAGCATAACACTCCCCTGTTGTGTCAGCTCCATTGGCTGCCTGTCCAATTCCGAGCTCAATTCAAAGTGCTGGTTTTGACCTTTAAAGCTCTATACGGTTCTGGCCCAGCTTACTTGTCCGAACGCATCGGCCTCTATGTCCCACCTCGTAATTTAAGATCATCCGGGGGGGCCCTGCTCTCGCTCCCGCCAACCTCTCAAATGCGGTTGGCGGGGACGAGAGGGAGGGCCTTCTCGGTGGTGCCCCCCCCCCCGGTCTGTGGAACGCACTCCCTATTGATATTCAATCAGCTTCATCCCTCCTAACATTCAGAAAAAGAGTGAAATCCTGGCTTTGGGACCAAGTGTTTGCACCCTAGCACGACATGGCACTTTAGACTGGTCAGTTGGCAAATTGGTGGTTAAGATCTAAGACTTTGGATGGAACATTGTTTTAATGGTGATGAATGTACATGTTTTTAATATTAACTGTATTTTAATGTATTGAATTCTAGGTGTATTTTAATGTATTTTAATTTTAACTGTTGTTTACTATGTATTGTGTGGCATCGAATTGTTGCCGTCTGTTAGGCCGCACTGAGTCCCCCCTCGGGGGTTGAGAAGTAGCGGGGTATAAACATTGGAAATAAATAAATAAATAAATATGCTGCCTTGGAGTGTGGCAGAGTCTCCTACTCTGGAGGTTTTTAAGCAACGGCTGAGTGGCAAATCAACATGACTATTAACTGATTCAATGACCCTCATTTATTTAGGACCACATACCTAGAAAGTGTTAATGTGGTGATCAACTTGAATAAGATTCCAGCCTTAATTGCACCACAATAATTTTCATAAGCTTTGTTAAACTGCATCGGTTCAGAGTAATCCCATTTGAAACAGGAGGTATTACATTTCGCAGAAGCTGGGAACTTTACTTCGTGAACCCAAGCTTTCAGAATTCCTCAAACAGCATGAAGACATGGAATTGAAGGATTCGGAGAGATACAGTAAAATAGATAAATTTTCCAAGCTTTGATCTTTCTCTATTCTCTTTCTTTACTCAGCTATCAGCCAAATGAAATAAATATATCATTTATGTTTCAGTAGTAACATTCTAGGTATACAGAAAATACAGACTTTTGGCAGTATCATGCTAAGATTCCCGAAGACTATTGACTTCTTAATCATGTTATTTACTATTTCATAGTTTAAGTATTCTATATAATCTTTTCTTTGAGAAAACAGAGCTTTTCATGTTCTACAATATATGCCAGAATATGTTTCACTTTTAGGTTTTCTGTATGTGCAGTTCTCCTAACAGCAACAAAAAATTAAATTACTGAAACTCCCACCTAGAAAATCAGTTAATATTCAATTGATCATTCTTACTATGGTATTTTGTTAATGTTCATTTCTGAAGGCACCCAACATCGCATCCATTCTATGTAGACATGCAATTTATTCTAAATGTATGTATGCTCATACTTTTCTATGAAAATGTGAATGCAGACTTTTACATAAAGATTTTATTCATGCTGATTCTCTCCAGGCCCAAATAGACATTTATAAATAGCTCTTGCAGTTTCTATATTTGAAAATATTGCATTATTAGAGCATTGGTTCCAGTCATCTGCATTGCTATTGTCAAGGCTTAAAATCTCAGCCAACATAACTCCAATCTCAGACCTACCACCAGATAGTACACTGTCAAATATGAGTCCTGTTTAATTTCCTCAGTTATGATCATGAGATCTTGAATTTTTCATTACAGATTCTATTTCTTATTTCATCCAATACTCTGCAGATCCCTCATCTTAAATCTCATTGAATTGAATACACTTATTATGGGTAGACATACAATCTTTACAGCTTGCTACATAGCTCAGTATGCTTTATACCTATGGGGTCATCAGAGTGTAAATATCAGAGCTTTTCAAATGCTGCCCTTTCAGACAATCTGGTCCACAAACTGCATGCTACCAATCGGGCTTCTGAATCAGACATAGAGAAGCTTTAATGGACCCATTCTCTGCCCATGCCATAGAGACTTATGCAGGCCTGTAGCCAAGGAGGATTAGGGGTTCAAGGTTTGTTTTTTGTTTTTTTTAAACAAACCGTGGTTTACTCATGAATTTTAACAGTTTAACCAAATCCCCATGCTTAGTCTATGTATGAGAAGCAAAATTTTTGACAATTTATATTTTGCACTATCTCAACCAAATGATAACAATTTATTCACACTACCATTACCTACCATCCCTTTCCACCAATTTACATTATTATTATTATTTACATTATTTATATTCTGCCCTTCTCACCCCGCAGGGAACTCAGGGTGGATTACAATGCACATATACATAGCAAACATTCAATGCCAATTAGATATACAACATATATAGACAGACACAGAGGCAATTTAATATTCCGGCTTTCCGGCTTCATGAAGGTATGCTCGATTCCGCCTCGATTCTGGCCACAGGGGGAGCTGCAGCTTCACCATCCATTTGTGACACTGAGTCCTTTGATGGAGTACTTCTTCATTCTTCTGCATGCTGCTGGGAGGCTTTATGGTGTAACAAATTAAAGTAGCCTCCCTGCATAAAGCAGTACCAAAATTTCCTACTTGACAGATGCAATTGTCTTTCGGGCTGCAAAGGTCGACAGAAGCTAGACTAATGGCTGGAAGCTCACTCTGACCTGGGCTGGATTTGAACTCATGACCTCTCAGTCAGTAGTGATTCAATGCAGCTGGCTATCGGATAGCTGTGCCACAGCCCAGTCCAATATAAACCTTTATTTGTATACCACTCTATCTCTCCGAGGGGGCTCAGAGTACTTTCCAGCATGGTAAGCACTGCACTTACCAACATAAGAACATACAAAAACATTATAAACATATAAACATAGTACTATATAACAATCACACATATTTAAATTAAAACTAATCCAATACTCATTACATTCGGCAGCTTAGCTTCCAATGGCTAAGATTCCAAAGTGGGCCTCAACAGCTATGAGAGGGCTGGCAATAGCAGCAATAGGCGATATAGTGGAAGCAACCAAGTTGGCTCACTCACAAGTGGCAGGCAAAGCTGAAGAGCAGGGGAAAATTTTAATGCCCCTATAAAAGAGACCAGATTTGATGGAGCCAGTTGACGGGGTGGAGCTGCAGGCTATTTAATGCTGCTCCACCCCCTTACTGTGCTCTTTTCTTCAGTTTGAGGTAGCAGACAGGTTCCTAATGGGGGATGATGCCTTTCCCTCCTTTCTCCCTCCCAAAAGAGATCTGGTAAACCTATTAATTAAAGTCTTTCAAAGAATGTAACAACATTAAAGTACAGGGAACACCAAAAGTCATGAAGGGATAACGCCTTTATTTTTGCTTTCAATTTACAATATTATAGCACACACACACACACACACACACACATATATATATATATATATATATATATATATATATATAATTATGTGTAAATAATCAAATCTCGCTAATGGAAACCAAAACCATAGCATCATATATAGTACACACAGGACTTCTTCATTACTCTTGGCCTATCCTGTATATTGAAAATCGAGCCATGATCACTGACCCCAAATGCCTGGTTGTGAATGCAAGCCAAGTTTTACTTGGCACCAAAATGAGGCCACTGTTGGCACCAGTCAAGCCTCCAAGGAGCAGTCCAGGAATGAAGGCCAAGAGCCAGTTTAGACTAACAGTTGTATTGTGCAGCATCCTCAGCTTTCAGATAACTTTTCAGATAACTCCTATGTGGAGTGCATAGTAATAGTCTAGGTAGGTAGGTCTCAAGACAAATGACCATTGTGAAATCAGGCCTAAAAATAAATTTTACATTCTAAATGATGCTCCAAGTGTCACACTTTTCATTAGCTGCTTGTTACTGCTGTGAGTAAGAGGTAAGGGAGAGTTTCCCCCCACCTCTTCTGCTTGAGATATGTGTAAACTTCAGAATTTAGCAGGGCACACAGGTCAGTGAAAAGGCTTAAGTATTAAGTGTATGACAGCAGGTGAATTGGTGATGTGGGAAAGCAAACAAAAGGTCACAAGCCAATATGCTGAATGAGAATAAATATGGGTAAGCATGAACAGCATTCACAGACATGGATTTTTTCTTCACTGTTTTAACACATATTGTCAAAGGTTTTCATGGCTGGAATCATTGAGTTGTTGTAGGTTTTTCGGAGTATATAGCCATGTTCTAGAAGCATTCTCTCCTGATGTTTCACCGGCATCTATGGCAGGCATTCACAGAGGTTGTGAGGTGTGTTGGAAACTAGGAAAATTGGATTTGTGTATCTGTGAAATGTCCAGGGTGGGAGAAAGTACTCTTGTCTGTTGGAGCTAGATGTTAATGTTTCAATTGGCCACCTTGATTAGCATTTGATGGCCTGACAGTTTTTAGATATGGCTTGTTACTGCCTGAGGGAATCCTTTGTTGAGAGGCATTTAGCTGTCCCTGATTGTTTCTTGTCTGGAGTCCCCCTATGTTTGAGTTTTGTTCTTTATTTGCTGTTATAATGTTAGAGATTTTTAAAATACTGGTAGCCAGATTTTGTTCATTTTAATGGTTTCTTCCTTTCATGGTTTGTTCCTGTGGAAAATTTCAACACGCTCCCAGACTAAATATTCTGGACCCATTAATGTGGTTCCATTTGCAGTGCAAACACACCATTTACACAGGACTGCCTCCTGAGAAATTATCATTGAAATACAATTTTTCTCCTGAGTAGAAATGTCAGATGAGATTATTCTTACCTATCAGAGGAGTACTCTTCAGAAAGTAGAAATGCTCCTTTTAACGCGAGACAAATAAGAATTCAAGTGTTGCTTAGGTTCTTATTAGTTGCCCTTGTTTTTCTCTTGAGGCATTCCCCAGATGCTGTTAGAAGAATGCAAACACTGTAATTGAATGACATTTTCCATCTACATTTATAGTGATTTAACATTTGGAAAACCTTTTTTAAATATCCAGATTAATAGATGTTCCAGTTGGGCAAAAGCTATCAGTCATAAGAATCTAATGAGAATGAAAAGAAGGGGTTATGGTTTCTCTGAAGACGTTTATCTGTCCACTTGTTACCACACTTGCAGAAGATGACTTGAGGACTTGATTAATAGGCTTTGCAAAGCAGCAACAAACTTCTCATAGATCTCACTATCTAGGTGATGAAGACTTCAATGGAAAGTGGGGGAAAGTCGAAGGAGAGATGTTTGTGAGCATGGAATCTCTGAACCATGTTACAAGAAAGATTCAATCTGGCAAAACAAATGGGAATTTCTTCTGTACACAATGATAAACATATACTGTCTATCAGTCCACTGATTCACTAGAAAAAAATGGCTATAGCTGTTCTTAGCAAAGTCCAAAGTAAAACTGCTTATCACTCTTGCCTAAGGCCCCATCTATGCCGACCATTTAATGCAGTTTCAAACTGGTATTGAATAAAGTAGTTTCGTGCAGAGAATGACATCCTCAAAGAAATCTTGAACCAGTGGAAAGCTTCGATGAAGACTAAACCATAGAACACGGATGCACATTAAAGGGCTTTTGGGAGTTTATCTCGCCATCACAGTTGGAATCTGTCTTTGAACTGCATCAAATGGTTATGTAGATGGGACTTTTGTTAGTACTACTGACAACTCAGCTCCAGTGTGCTAATTAAGAAGTTTTTATATGTTCAGCATCAGTAGCTTCACTAGGGTTGATGCCATCCAATGCGGTAACTCATGGTGTCACTCCCGTGGACATCTTCCCATACAACACCATACAGAATCCTTAGTAATGTTTTTTGTACTAATGTTACACATTCATAGTAACTCCCATATATCACAAAATGTAAAGACAACATCGGCAACTATAAAAACTCAGCAGCAACATATTTATTATTTATTTATTTCCTGCATTTCTATGCCGCCTTTCTCAGCCCGAAGGCTACTCCAGGCGGTTTACACTGGCACGATTCGATGCCACAATGAACATAACCAAAATTAACATAAAATTAAAAACAATTAACACACATTATTTTTAAAAATCCTGTAAAAAGCTTTAAAAGCAGAAAATACCAGTAACTTCCTATTAGCTCATTTTCCAAAGACATTGTCAAGCAGATCCATGTTCATTCTTTCCTGGGTTCCATATTCATCCATTACACTGCATTTTCAAAGGCTTGTTCAAAAAGCCAGGTTTTTAATTTTTTTCGGAATGTCAGTAGGGAGGGGGCCAATCTAATATCCCCAGGGAGGGAGTTCCATAGCCAAGGAGCCACCACGGAGAAAACCCTGTCTCTTATTTCTGCCAGGCACACCTACGACAACGGCTGAATCGAGAGTAGGGCCTCCCAGAAGTTCTTAAATTCTTAGCTGGTTAATAGGGAGAGATACGTTCGGACAGGTAGGCTGTCTGAATGTAAACAGCATGCATTTATATTATGTGCAGACAAAACCACTTGAGCCAAAGTGTATTATAAGTGGGTAATAATGACAAATCTGATTTGAGCACATGGACATTAGAAGTTACAAAAAGTAAGTAAGTCTAGAATTTCAGCTTTGTACATCTATTGGTACAGTACACGTAAGCTAGGCTTATGAGAAATGTTTCTGTGGTTATCGTAACTAACTACAGTACTGTTTGATTAAAAAAATACATTTCTGTTGGAACACTACACAAAAAATTATAAGTCATTTTGGCATCATCCATTCTGTACACCCCGGAATCTTGGAAGTTGTAGCCTTTGTCACGATGCAGGGTCTCGGCCCAGCCCCTTAATCACACACAGAGAGACGGTAATCAGCTAACTATTTATTGAATAATAAAAAACAGGTGAAAAGGATAATTGTCCATAAAAGTATCAAAAAGTTCAATCAAAAAGGTAAAGAGTCCGTAAGTAAATCCAAAGGCAAAACTTGGCAAAGGCTCCGCAAAAACACTGCGGATCAAGAACTTGGTCCGTGGCAAAGGAACAAGGCAAAATTCATTACAAGGCCCAAGAAACTTCTTGGCAAGGCACGAGCCGACAACCTGGCCCCGTGGATCTTCGCTCGCTTCACTCCCTTCAGATCAGAAGTGGCCGAGCTACTGAGGATCCGTTCCCACGGATCCTATACTTAATTCCCCTGGTGAGACCCCCGACGCTCTAGGCTACGGCACCAATCTGTGCTACAGGATCTAGCGCTCCTCTGGCGCTCTAGGCTCCGGTGCCATTCCCTCCTGCTGGACTCGATGCTCTGTCTCCTATCAAAGCTCCGTCCTTGCCTCCCAGCACCTGGGTCGCTATCTTCATGAGAGCCAGACTCCCTTTCAGCTTCCATGGACACATCCTCCGCTATCTCCCTGACCCTTTCCTGTGACCCACCTGGTTTCTCATACAGATTATCTGAATCAGCACTTTCAGTGTCGGCCTGACTTTCCCAGCTATCATAGCCATCCGGCCAGCCATCATCCCATGCTAAGCTTTCTGTCGGAGAAGAAGGCCCAGCTGCCTCATCATCCCCTTCCTCCATGTCCTCATCAGCTGCAATTGGCCCTAATGCAAGTGGGACCCCCGGGGCTGCCCCCTGTCCCCCAGGCACGAAAGGGAACTGGGTTGCTACAGCCTTTATGGTTATGGAATTCACTTCCAGAGGAGGTTGTGACAGCTGTCAGCCTGGACAGCTTCAAGGCAGGATTAGACAGATTCATGGATACCAAGGGAATCAGTAGTTACTGAAATGGACATCCAAGTGCCACCTCTGTGTTGATTGAGGCAGGCAGGATTTCCCCGGGTACTGGTTGTGGTGGGTCGGGAGCAGGTGAGGGTTTTGCCCTCCTTTCTGCTAGAGATCCCCGTGTACAACTAGTGGGCCACTGTGTGACACAGAATGCTGGACTAGATAGGCTGAGGCCCGATTCAGCATGGCTCTTCTTATGTTCTTATGTTCTTATGTTCTTTAGCCTTCCCAGCCAAATAATGCTGGTGCCTCACCAAACGATAACTCCCATGATTCCATAGCATTGAGCCACGACAACTAAAATGGTGTCTAACTCCAATAATTCTGTAGTGTAAATGCACCCTTAAAGCATACCAGCTGGATGATTCTTGTTTTATTTATATTTCCTTTACTTCTTCCCACATGTTGCAAATGTGCACATCACCTCAAATGTATATACAAAACACACACATTGATGAAACAGCTGAAGGGAAATGTTTTGGAACTTTTCTATCTGTTTGCCATACAAATATAAATTTTTCAACACTCTTGCACTTATGCATTTTAATGCTTTCTGGTATTATTATAAGGTGTTGTGTTCCAGTGGGCTAAAGTAAGCATTCCTGACTCCTCAGAGATGGACGGCAAACACTCAACCCCTTTCCATAACTGTAAATAGAAGGAAGACTCTTAGAAGAACCGGCTTTGCCCTCTTATCTTGAACTTGATGCAATAACTGCAGCCTTGTCTCCAGCAGAAGAGCTGAGCATCCTTTGTGCTCTGCAGCTCATTACAAACGAAAGCTGAGAGGCTGCGCTGCAGACTATCACAAATATTGGGAAAGATTTCTCTTCTTATCGCCTGTGACCAAAAAATTGCTTTTAGAAACAGAGAATATCTTTTAGTGACCTAGTTTAAAAGCAAGCAGGGGGAAATACCTAGGAAGAGATAAAATTGATGTACAGGTTAAGTCTGCTGTGTGCTGTGATAGCCGCAGGCAACGTCTGCACTTTATCAGTTTCCACTGAGTCAGTATGTTTATCCATTTTTATGCTTTCCTTTGGACGTTGTGTTGTTTGTATGCTACAATAGCAACTTTCTTTTGGTAAATACAGGGTGGTTAATTTCTTTAATTTCGTGCAACGAGGGCAAAAAATGAACAGTGCCGTCTATAAACAGAAAAGGAAATGTGAGGCGGGGAGAGCCAGAAGCAACCAAGGACCTGCTGTGAATAAGAATCAGCTACAGAAGTATATGAAATAAATACCTATGTAAACAAAGCACAGCACATAACATTAATAACATAAAGAGAAAGATGTGTTTTGTTAATCATTACAGTAGAGCATACCCACCACCGTCAGAATGGTTTAGCATCAATATGAGTAGTTATCTGCCTAAATCAAGTGAGAGAGGAAACA
This sequence comes from Anolis apletophallus, assembly GCA_030556195.1. Lineage (NCBI taxonomy): Eukaryota > Metazoa > Chordata > Lepidosauria > Squamata > Anolidae > Anolis > Anolis apletophallus. The sequence continues at coordinate 36,284,970 of JARBWK010000008.1, read as the reverse complement.
CTAGATCATCTCCTTCATACATTCACATTTTCCTTCTCTAGGATCATACCAAATTTCTCAACATGATTGTCAGTGAGAGGAGAAACATTAACTCTGAAATCACACGTGTTTCCATGTTTGTGATGCAGCAATTTCAGAACAGTTATAACCTCAGCTGAGCACTTGGATCCTGTGCATTATTCATAACATTAGACGCATTACTTTGTACTGCATACTGAAGAGACCAACAGATCATTCAGAGCAATGCAAAACAGGGAGCCAAGGTAGAAAATATCGCTTTTCAAGATAAAGATTAGAATTCGCTCAGCTCAGTAATACAACAGATGGCAAATGCTGTATAAGTCAATCTCATGTATCTGCCGACCTCCCCAGGTCTTGGGGGGAAAATATGATTTTTGATATGATAAATTGAGGCTCATTTTGTAAAGAGAGGATAATATCATTGCCATCTCAGAGGGTCAGCCACTCCTGGCTCCCATCCAGTCATTCAAAGTGGCACCTCAGCAAAGACAGTAGAAAAGATTGTTACTTCTTTTAGGTTCTCCTGGAATGGACTAAGCCATTTTATATAAGGAACACAATTTTACTATGTATTATATATCATGGGACTTGAGCATCCATGGACTTTGGTGTCCATGTGTGTTCTTAGAGTCACTCTACTGGATACCAAGAGCCAGCTGGAAACATTTTACTTGCTGTGGAAATTTCAAGTGGTAAATATCATATGTGAATCACACCTGACTCAAGTATGTGTAAAACAGTCTGGAAAACAAGTAAAAAGCTGATAAGAGGCAATTTAATTTGGGAATATTGTCATCCCATGGGCCTGACACACAAAGCTTTGTGTTTTTGTCCATGGGAGTTCAGTTGGCCTGCCACATTTGTGAATTTGATATTTGCAAATTTGATTATTCATGGATTGGATTAAAATCTTCTCTTTAGGAATCTCTCTGTTAGAAGTTGAGCCACACAGAAGGAGTCAGACATTACTAGAGATGTGTTCTCTTTCCTCAAAAAAGCAAATTTTAGTTGCAGCTTTTCACTTCCACAGGGCCCCCATGCCCCTAGCCCCAAGCGAACACAGAGGACTGACTTGCATAAGGCATGAAGGTATCCTGTCAATTACCTGTCTCTGTGTCCTTCACTGTAATTCAAAAACCCATTTAAGAATAAAGAAAAGAGCTTTTTTCCAGGGGTGAGACAGTTCCTATCAATCCAAAATACTCAACGGGCAAAAGGAATAAGGAATGTTGGGCTTATTGTGAGTCCACTAAGTAACCAGTAGCTAAAGGTCCAAAATCTTGTAACATATACAGTGCCTTCAGAGAATTGTTCTGCATAGAGCCAGGAACAAAGCAAACAATTAGACCAACAAGGCAGAAGAGAATGAAGCAAAGAAATGCTACCTCACAGACACCATCTATACTATCATATAATGCAGTTTGTAACTGCATTACATGGTCAGTGTAGACTCATATAATGCAGTTCAGGTAGGGCTGCAGAAAAAGGGGGTTGCTAGAGGGCTCCTACAAGACTGAGGACCATACTTTGTATAATTAGTGGAAAAACAAGACTGTCTCTGTCCAATTTTTCACCTTTGAGCTTCAAGATGCATTACAGGATCAAACAGAAAAGCTATTGCAAGAATTCCTAATTGGTTGCTTAAAATAATTCCCCTTTGCATTGGCTACAGTCTATATCCCGGGGCAAGCAACAGCGAAAGAGGTGTGAAATAGAGCACCTTCTATACTTTCCTGACCACATGTGTCAATTTTTCATCTCTTGCACCACTGCTGGTCTCCTGCCAACATTTTATCCTGCTTGAGGAGCAATAGTTCTATACTGCCATAAATCCATTCTAGTGGCATAACATTTTCCCCATATTGGTACAGCACGATTTAGTAACAACCCTTCCCACACCCAATAGGCATAACTCAAAGACAGAATTGCCCTATAAATCTCCAGAATCCCAACCCTTATTTGCTGAAGTGTCATGTTGATCCTGAAGATTGCAGATAGCAAGGCCCACACATTCCAGGGAACAATATAGGGAAGTATTATTAAAGATTAATCTTAGCACGTAATTAAGGTTCATATTGAAATAAATAGTATCAGCTCATTTCTAGGAGTCGTACTATCATTTTTCGTTGTGCCTCCCAAAAATAATGGTTGTCTAAAGCGTGATTATGATTGAAAAGCAGTTTTTCCTAGCAGGCTTCTTCATATAATGTTAGTCATTTATATATTTAGATATTTACTTTCTTTGTTCTACAAAGATACTGTAACAATACGTTTTGGCAACTACAGTAATTTATTCACCAGTTACTTAAAGGGCATTTATAGATTGTTTTCCTTCACAAAAAGCAGGCAGTTTAAATTTTTAAAATTCAGTAAAATGCAATCAGTATAAATACACCTTGTAAAAAGTACAATTCCCATGATTCCATAATTTTGAGTCACTGCAGTTAAAGTAGTGTCAAAGTGCATTTATTCTACAGTGCAGATGCATGCTTTTTACACAAAGTAACGAGAGATTAGATCCGCTATTAACAGATAATATGAGTGGGAAAGCTCCAGAGCTTGTTAATTTTTCCATCCCCACCTCATGAAAACCTGGTATTAATTAATAGCTCAACATTAAGGCAATTAGTACTGGCATGATAAGGAGTTGACTTTGAACTACAGCATCAATTGGCAGTGTGATGCTATGACTCAGAGGTGCTTGCAGCAAAGATGGCTTCAGGTGCATGACTTCCAACATCTGACAGAGAAAAATCAAGACATGAATGGTCAAGCAATGTCAAAGTGGGGGCAAATATTATTGAGGAAGAGCACTGTTGTAGTTTGTGAAGAATCTGATGCTTCAGAAGATGAGGAAGGGGATTTTGTGGGGTCTCAGGAGGGGGTTTGGGGGGATAGAAGTGGCATGGAGAGATGTGTTAGAGAGTCTTCTGGGAGTTTTCAGGATGTTAGTGAAAGCAAAATCTGTTCCCATGAGAATTTCTGAGAGGAATGTGGGGGATTGTATGTTACTAGGTCGGAGAGAATGTGAAAGAAAGACAGACTCACTTTTCCCAGCGGCTTTGAGATAAGTAGCGAAAAAGCAGGTGTGCGAGGAGTTATGTCATTGGGAGGGAAATTAGTTTTTCAAGTAGGCTTCAAGTATACAGCTCTGTGTGAGAACAATGTTGCATTTCAAATGGATACATCTTCTAAATTCTATAGCTTTGCTTCAAGAGTTTAAGTGTCTGGATTGTGTGTCTTGTTCATGTTGTCTTGATTAATTTTCAAATTCCTGGATTGTAACTTTTGTCCAGGTCTTCATTGTTTTTGGTCTGGATTATGCTCTGTTTTATTCTCAACTTCTGGATACAACTTTGATGAAGTGTATGGATTTTGCCTTGTTTCCCTGTATTGCCTCAACGTGCAGTTCCAAGTTTTTGCATTCCTGTGATTTGATTCATAAAACTGAATGTCACCTATACTCAGCAACTTTGGAGTTTCTGAATTTATCTTTTGTATTGTACTTTTTATTGTGCTTTTTCTTTTCTTTAATGTTTTTTCTTCTTTATAAACTTTACTTAGTGGATTCTCTAGTCCCTGCATGGTATCTGGGTGAAAAGGTGTCCCATGGCTGGGGTGAAACAAGCATGCTGTAGATTTACAAGGTGTTTAGCCTTCTCTGGCAGAGTGCTGGTGCTTACAACTCCCATGATTCCATAGCATTAAAAAGCAGTTAAAGTGGTGACATACTGCATCAATTCTACAGTGTGCATGCCACCCCGAGTCATGTAGGTGCCACAAAACACTTGTCCCTACTGAGAAAACTAGCTATCACCCCTGAGTCTCATTATTTTCTATTTTCTACTCAATAATTTCATTGTCTTATGTGATTTGTCTCTACCATATTGCATGGTGAATTTTTCATTGTAAGATTATTTTGAGATATGAATATACTATGAAGTTGATCTATATGAGCCTTGAAATGATGGACTCAGACAAGAGAAAATGAGTGTTGTTTTTCACTTTGATCATGTAACATATGCATTTTAGAGAAGAATTACTGGGCCATGATGAAGAAGCAAAATTGGTAGCAATTGCAAAAGCTGCAGATCATTTTCACACTATTTGGTGACGGGAAATCTGTTAATAAAACAGATACACTTTCTTTCAGAAACTTCCAATTCATCAAAAAAAATAAGCAAGCTGTTTGTAGCGGTATTTTTTTTAAAAAAAATTGTACTATTCTTATATAAAAACAGATCATTCACATTCATCATTTTGAAAGAAAACAATAAGAAGAGAGAAAAATGACAGCACAGACACCCCGTCTAAGATAGAAAGGCACAGATGTCCAACTAGAACTGTCTATAACTGAAGCCAATACATCACTGGTTTGTGAATTATCACTACAATGGACTACCTTATCCTTCAAACCCTTTCAAATTACAAGTCAAAATATGGTACAAATGTCAAAAACATGGGAAATTGATCCCCAGCTAGAAAGGCATCAATAACTTCAAATTACACCAATGATCCTTTTAGAATATAAATCCCTTTCCAAACAAAAACAAAGTGTGTCGCATCATAAACACAAGTCTCAGAATATATTTCATATCTACAATATAAACCCATCAGTGACTTCAGCTGCGTTCACGGCACACACAACAAAATACGTTGTTTTTTTCTTTTCCGTCTTTGCCAAACTTTAGAAGAACTTTGGCAAAGATAGAAAACAGCTGATAATTTTAATAGAATAAACAACTAAACTGTGGTATGAACTCAGCCTCATTTTATTTCATTTGAATTATTAATCATGCTTTCACCAATCCCAAATAATTGTGGGAGAAGTGTTGTTCATTATCTACCCTGACACTTAGAACTACAGTTCCTCAAAAAAGGATGTCTATTACAGTAGATATGCCTGAAATTCAATGCAAATGCCATTAGAGAGGAAAGGGAAGGTACTAAGGGTCCTAATTAATCACAAAGTTTGAGGCTTTAAACTTTGCATTTTACTGAGCTTAAATTCTGAGTGGAGAGGAAGGGAAATGCACGGTCAGTCCTCTCCAACATTATTATAAATGGCTTAGCCTTTGTGTTGAAATCTGTCTCCAGATTTTTATCTATTCCATTGGGCTACAAGAGATCTCTAGTACTAAAAATATATTACCTCTATCAATAAAACTGTTAAGTTTGAAAGAACTCCCTAGACCATTTATCTTATATTATAGTTGTAAAACAACAGTTGCATAGACACGTACACACTAATAATCCTTCCTATAGCATTTCCCAAAAAAAGGTCAAGCATACTATAGCCACTGTAATGGCTACCAAACAATCATCACGAAGACAAATTATTATGTTGTCTCTTTTTTTACTAAGACTCTCCAGATAGGCTAGCTATTTTACAGTTATTTTATAATGTATATGTTATAAGAAAGTTATTTTATTTAACTATAGTTCCAAAAGGTCATTACAGTGTGTGTGTGTGTGTGTGTGTGTGTGTGTGTATAGGCACTCTTTGATTTCCCATTACTTAATAGTTACCTTTAGTTGTGTTTTTTAAATCTCTGTGAATGCTACAAGTCACTGCAATAGAAAACCACATGCTGACCTGCCTTTCCATACCCTCCAATGATTCAGATGAATACTGAGACACATATGCTTGAGTAACAACTGAGTGTAGTCAAAGCATGCCACTAGTAAAAAAAAACAATAAAAACATTAAAGTTGGAAGACACATAAACAACTATTATTGGATCAGTGGAGATCCGCCCCAAGATATAGTGTCACAGCGCACTGCAAAGCCGTAGTGAACACACTTACATATATGCAGAGGTTTAGTAAATCAAACAAAGAGGGTGGAAGAAAAAAACTAGTAACGCTATGTCTTATAGTATGAGATGTATGCAAATCAAACAATATTCTCAACAATATTGATCCTATACATGGGAAATTGAAGGTGGAAAAGGAATATCTAATCCATGTTGGGGGATTATCCTGACTGTGACAAGCGTAAGGTTATACATTATTTTATAATTTTTACGCATTTTAGTTGTTTAGATTTTATTATGATGTAAATGTGTCTGATTAGATTTATTATGTTTTATTTAATTATTTATTTTTACTTGTTTTTGGCTAGTTATAAGTTTTTACTGAAGTTGTATGTATTGTCTCAATTTGGTTTGTTTGTTTAATTATTATGGCACTGAATGTTTGCCACTTTTGTTTGGAAACCTTGGGGAGATAGGGCAGGTTATAAATAAAGATGATGATGATAATGATGATGATGATTATGATTATTATTATTATTACTATTATCCCACATTCACAGGCCCCAGAAATTGGTTTCTATGCAATGGGCCTGATTCTTTGTCAATTCTAGAAAAAAATATATACTGTAAGCAAGTTTCCTAGAAAACACTGCCAATGTTCACCCTCCAAATCTCCAGTTATTCCAAGCAGAACATGAGTGTGTATACAACAGTTATCTATTCTATAGCTTCACCTAATTTAGGGATATATGAGTTGCACCTATTATTTATTGGTTACTTGTCATGACATAACATCAATTTCTATGGTAGACACTAGGCGTGTGCATTTTGGCTAAACCTCAAGCTATTTCTGCAATCCAGATTCCAGTTGTATGGTGTGGTCCCATTTTCACTCACCTCCCAAAATTGGGCAGGTGCTTGAATGGGCATTTTCGACCTGCAACCAGAAAATACAGCTAGATCAGGCACATTAGAGGCAATTGGGGGGGGGCCTTCATGGGCTTCCCTTCCCATCATTTTCAGGGATATCAGGATGAAAATGGCCACACTTGGAGGACACTTCTAATACTGCTGGCCCACCAAGTTTCATAATATTTGGGTCATCTCCTATTTTTTAGCACTTTTTTTCTTTCTAGAAATAAAATCTCCTTAAGCATTCCTTAAAAGGTATCCCCCACTGGCCCCGCCCTGTAACTTCTCCAGGAGCAGCAGCAGGGCATCATTCCTTCCTGCCAAAGGTTGAAGATGCACTTCCACATCACACAGGCCACCCTCTATTACACTTTCTTTAATAATAATAAAAAGCAACTTCTTCCAAAACTTTTGTAATTTGCATTTCTTGTTCTCACAACATACTGGAAGATACCAGCAGCCCACCATCCACAAGCAAACAAGCAGCATGTCTCTCTATTAGAAAAATACTTCTGTATGATCTGTATGATTTATTGTGCCTCGGCTTTTGTAAGCCGCCGCGAGCCTCCGGGAGTCGGCGGCATAGAAACCCGAATTTAAAAAAACTATTAGGTATTTGGTGGTAAGATTAGGTAGGATGGTACTTTTTCTGAGACTGGGGCTTTGCTGTTTGCTGATATTCCTAGAATCATTAATAACAATAATCTTTTAAAATTAGTACTTTGATTAAAGAGAGGAAGGAAGGAGATAAGAGATGCTAAAGGAGATGCTAAAACGTGACTCAAAGCTCAGAGTGGATGTGACTCAAAGGCACATCCACCCACAAGTCCCCAAACGCCATTCACCCACCCACACTTTCCAACTCTCTGTCCCACTAAATAAATAATCATGAAAATAAAGGAAAATCAAAACGATTCAATGCTAGAAGACAAGTCAGGCCAAAAACTAAAGTTGAGAGTGAGTGGCAAGGCAATCAGACTGACGCATCTTTCTCTAGAGCTAGGATTCAACTGAGAAATGGAGGCGCTCACCCCATTAAATGGAGGCAGTCACCCCACATCATGGCTTTCTTCTATTCTGATTTGCCCAACAGGCAGGGCTCACAGGAAAACCCCATGCGAGTACACAGCAGCCTCTCCACGCACCACATGATCCTGAATAGAGCAGAAGGTAGCCACAACTGGCAGCCACGTGTTCCGGCTCTGTAAAAAAGCATGGTGGCAGTGCCCTTGCCATTACAAGCATCCAAAGAAGCCAAAGGAAAATGGCCAAACAAATCCGTGTACAAGTCTAGTAATTACTTATTCCCATGATGACATCTATACATTTGATTTTGATCTATGAGCAATTCTGCTCTTTAATAATAAAGATCACCCTAACCTTACTCTCACATTATATATTTCTAGAATTCTTTATTTCACTTGTATCTTTTCTTTTGGAACTTTTTTTCTCAATGTGCTGATGATACATTTCAAAATAAGAGGTTTATGTAACACTGAAGAAGGATTCTTATCACATCCCAGTCTATTCTTCTCCATCCCCCATGTGCTTCTAGAAAAAGACATCCTATAACATATAGGAGATCTGTCAAATCAATTGAGAAAATAGAGCTTGAACAAAGAGGAATGTCCTCACAATCAGAATTGACCCTTTTTAAAAGCATCAGTCTGTGAAACACCTCAGCACTTTATGGATCATTTTGAATACATAGTATGACCATATATACATGGATAATATTGTCCAAGACCTATGTCCATGAATACCTAAAACCTTAGATAATAGCAAACTCTCTATTTTCATATACGTGGGCCAGAGGCATGCCACTGAATTGCACTGGAGGACCTAGAGAGGGGGATATTTTAAGGTGAATAAGGGGTTCATGCTGTACCATATGGATAATCCATTTAGGCCTAGGACTGGCATGGGCAAACTTCGTCCCTCCAGGTATTTTGGACCTTAATTCTTACAGTTCCTAACATCTGATGCACTGCGTTGCTGTGAGTTTTCCGGGCAGTATGGCATTGTTCCAGAAACATTATCTCCTGACTTTCACGCACATCTATAAACTGGCTGGGATTTTTAGGAGTTGAAGTCCAAAACACCTGGAAGACCAAAGCTTGTTCATGCATGGTTTAGGATGTTGAAAACAGGTAAAATAGAAATGGGTGTTTGTTTTTTACTCAGATAATATAACATGTACATTTTAAAGAATTACTGTGCTTCAATACAAAAAACGAGCTATTACAAACCTCACAGATCTTTTTTAACGGTGTGAGATGACATACCAATAACTTTACATCAGGTTGGTATGTACTGATACATCCCAGTAAACACAGTATAACTAACACAATAAATTACTCTCATTTTTTAAAAAGAGTTTTCAAGGCCAGGTTTATTCAGGAACAACAGCCATTAACCATACTGAATATGAGGCCAAGTGGGATCTCTATAGCCATTCGGGAACTGTACAGTTCCTCCAGAGTGTGTTAGCCAACAATTATGAAATATTAATATTTTCCTGTTCCCTGAAATCCAACACATCTTTTCAAATCACATTTTCTACTAAAAACAGCAACTTATCTCCACTCACATCTCTCAAAAAAAGCAACACATTACATAACTTCATATATAGAGTGCAATGAAGTATTACTTGTCTCTTTCTCACCTGTACACATTTAACATTAATTTGAATAATACTTAAAACTCAAAAAGTTTTTAACTAGTAATATTATAGAGACAGGGAGATGACCTACGCAGGGAACCAGGGGTTCAGGGTGGATTCCTTCTTGCTTCTACTGGACTTCTCAGTAGCTTTCAATATCATCAACCACGGTAACCTTTTGGGTTGCCCCTCTGGAATGGAGCATGGAGGCATTGTTTTGTTATGGTTCCATTCAGGCATGTACCCTGGGAATAAGGGGCTGAAGCCCCCCCCCAAATTCTCAGGGTGGTCCGCGAAAAGGCCTTACTGGTACATTATTTAAACTGTTATGTTTATTCATATCATGATCTGATCACCATGCTCATTATATCCCACATTAATGGGGTTATTGGGATAACAATACAAAAGGTTTGCTAGGGTAGGCCCTCTTCCACCCAGTCTCAGCCCCCCCCCCCCGAACCAAACTCAGCCCCCTTCCCAATCAAAATCTTGGCTACGGCCCTGCTTCAGGCCATTTCCCTCTCAGCCACAGAAGTATGCTTAAGGGGCTGAGGGGGGAAAGGAAAGGGCCTGAGGCTGTTAGGAATGGTGGGAGTTAAGAGTCCAAAACACCTGGAGGCAGGCATGTAGCCAGGGGGGGGGCTAAGGGGGCTTCAGCCCCCCCGAAATTCTCAAGGTGGTCCGTGAGAAGGCCTTACTGGTACATTATTTAAACTGTTATGTTTATGCATATCATGATCTGATCACCATGCTCATTATATCCCACATTAATGGGGTTATTGGGATAACAATACAAAATGTTTGCTAGGGTAGACCCTCTCCCACCCAGTCTCAGCCCCCCTGAACCAAACTCAGCCCCCCCGAATAAAAATCCTGGCTACGGCCCTGGTTCCAGTCCTTCCGGAACTCAAAAGGTGATGTTGGAAGATCCTTGTTTGACCCCCATGGGTTGAGTTCTGGTCTCCGTTTTGACTCCTATGAGCAACTACATGAAACCACCAGGTAAAATTATCCAGAATTTTGAGATTGAGTCTCACAAGTATGCTGATGGCAACCAATTCTATCATACTTTTCAATCTGAATACTATACAAAAAATCCTTTTTGTTCCAAGCCAATATTTGGTGTCTGTGATGCAGTAGATAAGGGTAAACAAACTGAAGTTTAAACCATACAAGACAGTCAAAATGCAGATCAGGTCATTCAGGGATTCGGCATGTCTTGGATGAGGTTATATTCCAGGCCTCAAATCAGTTCCAGACATGGCAATCCGATGACCTGTTCATCATAACTGGCTCCTACCAAAGTGGTTCTAAAGTGGATTATAGTGTCAGTGTAGAAGCACCCACTGACTCGCAAATCTCAATGGAATTGAAAGGTCTTTTGCTTGTACATCCTAGTGCCCTATAGTCCTTCTACATCTCTGCCCCTCCCCAGCCCTTAATTATCTCATGGATACATGGCAAACTTTTTTTGTCCAAGCGTGGAGAACGCCACATTCCATCTCCCCATTGCTTTTTCTATAATATTGCCATTCTGCCTTTTGTGGTAGTCAGGTGTTCTAGTCTATCCTGCAGGATCCACATACCATGTGGAATGGAGCACACAAACTTTTATAGGCGCTCCTATGTGACTCTTCCAGAGCTAGCCACTCAATTACTTAATATAATGATCCCTCTGTCATGAATTTCTGAAAAACTGAGTGCTAAAGAAAATACATGTGTAAAATGATGGTGCGATGATCTTTAATCTAGAGGGCTATGTAACATTAGTGAATAAAATGAAGATTAATAATTTAGAAGCCATCTAAGGAAAGACTTTGATGTTAGATTTTGTTCAATATACTTGGACATAAAGCATGCTAATAAGCGACTAAAAGTTTTCAGTTCAATATCTATTCCATTGAGGTTTAAAGAGTTTCAGCAACATCAGTTATGAAATTCAGTGTCAATTACTCAAACCAATTTGATTTATTCTTGAGAATAATGTGATGGGCCCAAAAGGAACAAATGTAGCTTTATTACATAACCAAACCCCATTAGAAATCCTTACGGTATTCTTTTTCAGTACCTTACTGAAGTATAATATGTTGGTGTAACTTGTGTGGATGCCTACACTAAATCAAACCAAATAAGTCATTGTGGTTTCTCATTACACTGAACCCTAGGTGTCAATCAGATCATTCCATTTTTAGCACTATACTCTTCTAGCATTAGATGATGTGAGAATTATCAAAATGGCAAATCTACCTTGACAGGTCTTGAAGGACAATCTAAGACAACAAATTAGCACGTGGGTGGTACACATACACCCCTATTATTATGTGTTGCCAAAATTCAGGAGCACCGAGTAGTGAAAACCTTATGTTGAGTTGTCACGAGAAAGAAAGTTGAGACTAAAACAAGATCATGATAAGAATCACATTTCCTGGAGGCATCTAGGAATACAATTCTTCACTCAGATACAGGGCATAATTCAACTGTACTTTGTTTCTAATGCAAAAACACAGGGTTGTTTGATGCACTGCCAAATTTCAGTGGCACTAAAGTGATGAAGAGAGAACACTGTGTGTTATGGAGCTCAAGGGGTTTTGCCCAGCCCTCGTTTTGAAGGTTACATATGGTAAGACATGTAGCTAATTCTACATGAACAGCTTTGCCACAGGTAAAAATATATTGTCTTTTAGGCATTCTTTTCCTGTATCTTTGAAATGAAGTGAAGAATTCTAATTAAATGAAAAATACATGGATATATAAGCCAGAATGAACAACTTGATAACAAAGCTATCCCCAGTAAAATCAGTTGGCTTTCTATTTTTGCTTCATTCAGTGCTAATGCCCTGCTGCATTCAGCCAGGAAGGAATAATTGATTATGCATAAAGAAAACTGTATTACAAACCTCTCACTTCCAACAGCTAAGCATTGATCTGCTGCAGAAACATTGTTAACCCTTACTACACTAGTTTGTTTCACATTTTTATTCAAATCATATCAGAAACTGGTATCTGTAGCCAGTTACATAATGCTTTGCACACCAGCCTGCAACTATTTTTAAAAGACTGTTTTAAAACTTCCTTTCCAGAGTCAGAGGTAATGTCAAATTCCTTACAAAGTCAAAGGAGATGTCCACTTTCTTCAGCCCGTCTGCCAAGCTTATTATCCTGTCAAAAACAGAAACCAAGTAAACTTGACATGATTTATTTTTATGAATCCTTGCTGTCTTCTTCCTATTTCTCTCCACAAAATGCACAGAGATAGCCAGACTTATTGCTTAGTCTTGTATCTTAGCTGCAATTGAAGATAAACAGAGGTTTATGTGCTACTTTTGCTTCTTTTTCGCTTATGAAAAAGAGGGGGAGAAAACATTGTTGGATTTTCTGTCTAGGCAAGTAATTTAAGCACTCTATCAATATATGGACAGTTCAGGATGATATTTGCCCTGAAAAAGGAATTGATATACTTTATTATTCTTCATTTTACAGGATATTCTTTGTCACCACTGTCAATATCATGGAACCGGTACCTGTGAATAAGAAGGATATGTGTGTATCTCCAGTAGAAAGCAAATGGCAATGCTAAATTATAAACTTCAGTCCCAGTAGAATTATTTGAGGCATACTTTCTGTGCATAGCCATTCATAACCTGGCAACACGGAAATAACCAGATACTTGTGCCTTTATGCTAAATGGAGGAGCGAGGAGAACATTCCCCATAAACTTTTCCAGATGTTTTTGTGATTTTCTAAACGTGTGTAATCGAACCTCATGACCTATGGAAACAGTGCTAAGTCCTCTTATGATAGAGCCATATGTTATAGTTTCTCCAGTCCTAGTAGAGGTTATTCTGAGGTAGCAGACCTTTCTTTAATGTGGACAAGGCCTCTGTTTACATGGCTATACCTCAAATCGAGTAGCAGACCCCTTTCACCTCATAAGAATGACTGTGTTTTAACTAATGTTTTATAAATGTTGATTGTTAATTTTGTTCATTCATGTTTTGGCTTATCTTATTTGTTTTTATATTGATTTGATGTGTTATTATCTGTTTATTTTATGTTTGCGTATTTTAATGTATTTATTCATATTGAGAACAACTCCGAGTCCCTTGAGGAGATAGGGTGGGGTACAAATAACGTTTATTATTGTTGTTGTTGTTATCATTATTATTCTGTTTTACTGAAAGTAACGGAGTGAGACTTCAGCATTAAAGGGGAAATCTAGAAAGGTGAAATCTCTACACAAACCTAGAAAATTCATAACTCAATAGTTAATTAACTAGTGTAGTTCTTGATCTGATCTAAATTGTGTCTTGCTGTAACTCCATCAAAACCATGCACGTAAAATGGTATAGCTATTTGCAGAAACCATTAACTTACTTCTATAGCCCACTTTAAATAAGTAAAATTAATTTGAAATTACATTGTTTATCCTGGCTTTCTCATATTTTATATTTTATGAAGTATAACATGAGACTATTGCATTTTATATTATCCAAAATTCTTATGCAAGTACCCAAAGCATTTCCCCCTTTCAGTTTCCATAAACTTGAAAATGTGATGAAAGCAAGTCATATGTTTTATTCACTTATAGTATGTCATACAAAGAAGGAAGCTTGTGAGTGTGTTCATATATCATATAGGCTACATGCTTCCAGCTTGCTTCAGATTACTCATGTTCCATCAACAGCAGCAAAACAACAGCAGCAACAGAACATACAACAAAACTACATAAAAACCAAATAATTTTCTGGTTCTCTTATTGAGTCATTTGATAACAATTTACATTTCAATAAGAAATCCAAGCTAAGTGGACACTGACCTCTTCAGCTTCCTTCATATATTTTTTTCCTGTTAACAAGCTCAACTTTCTCATTAATCAGCAGCCCAACTGTTTCCTTTGATGTCCTCTTATTTTTGAGGCACCTGAAAGAACTCTGCTTGTTTCCACTCCTATTGCTCTGTTAGATCATTTTGTACCTTGGTCTTTTGGCTTTTATGAAAACATGCTGTACTACTATTTTAAAAACACTTGTAATGTGAAGTGTCTCGTCAGACCAGACTTCATCTCATCAGTGTTTCCTGATATTCAAGGACTATGTTTTTGACCATTTTTCACATAGTTTTCTTTCTACATTTAGTCAAAACGTGGATCATGGACACATCCGATGCTGGAGAATTCTCCCTGATCATACTGGTGTACATTAGTGGATATATTCATAGATTCAGCCCTGGTCAAGATTATGGCCGTGGCCAGGAGTGCATTTGCACTGTGAAAGCTAATGTGACATTTGCACCAATTCCATGGTACACCCACTTTTAATCCAATGTGCTCTATTTGGGGCCACCTTTGAAAAGTGCTGAGAAACTTATGCTGGCCCAAAGTGGTGCCGTGTTTTAGTTCAGCCTGTGATTGTGTCTGATGTCAATGGGGATAATGGTTTTCCTGGGCCTGTGTCTGATGTGAATGGGGATGAGAGTTTTCCTGGGCCTGCATCAAGCCCAGGCCTTGCTGAGAGGCCTGAGGTTTCTCATGAACAGAGTGCTTCTCCTGTAGATTTTCAAGGTCAAATTCCTGGAAGAGGCCCACAGCATTCTTTCTCGGAGGATGATTTGTCAGGGGCAGAATTTAATGAGTTTGAAGATAGAAGACAAGACTTTTGTAAACTAAGACAGAGTTCTCTAGATCGCTGAAGGTTGGCCTGTCTGCTAGAAAAGAGAGATAATAAATTCTTATCTGGTTGTAAAGGCAAACAAAATGCTTTCTTTTTATTTCATGGGACAGGAAAACCTTTATATGAGGTGAGGAAAGGATTTTAGCTCAATCTCATCAACACTGAACTTTCATGACAGTCTTGTTTCTAAGTGGATTTCTAGTTTCATGCTTCAAGTTTTTGCCAGGTTCCTGTTCTGGTTATTGGATCTCCATGCTGTCTTGTTCTTTCGGATTTTGCGTCCTTGGATCTTGGGTTTTTACTTTGTGTCTTGAAATTCATGGACTATTTGTTACCTTTGGAAAACACTGTTTCCATCATTTTTATTGCTTGGCTTACATATATGCTTCAATAAACTGCTTGCTGATTTTACTATAGTAGTGTGGTGTTTAAGGACATAGGTGTTCCTGCTCTGGGATACGAAATGCAGACAGGATTGTTAAGTGGAACTTGCCATTGAGAACACAGAATTAACTTTAGCAATAGACTTAAATGGTACAACTCAATGTTCAACCACAATTTAAGTGCTGGTTATTACATATACAGTCCTATGCAACTCATGTACTGCATCTTCCCATATGGGCCTGCACCCTGAAATTGCATGTAACCTTGGTATCCACTGTGGATTGTTTCCAAGACCTTCTGTGGATATCAAAAGCGGTGGATACTCAAGTTCCATTGCATACAATGGTGTAGTAAAATGGTGCCCCTACATCAAATGGCAAAAATATTTTTTTAATTGCTTTGGAATATTTTCAAGTTGTGAATTGTTGTATCTGTGGATACAGAATCTATGGATTCAGACAGCTAACTGTATCCACTGTGGAAAGCATACGGCCTAAATGAGACATTGTTGTCTACAAGAACAATGAACACATAGATTTATATCTCTAATTCAAAAGAGTTCCCCCAATCCTCAACCCTGCTTTTAAGCAGAAGTGACACATTCTACAGTGTGATTGGGATTTTACCCACAGCTATGTGAATCCAGGCCATTGCTTTCAGGTAGTTATTTGTCAGCACAAACCTTTGGCAGAGTTTGGAAGTCATGCACTAGAAACTCTGCACTGCTTGTAATTCATTTAATTTTCACAGTAACAACAACACTGCATTACGATAGTAACGTAACAAAGGTTTTATCACTCTTGGGGTATAACAGTAGACTCTTGCTCTCGTCCACTGGCTCTTAATCTTTTTTGGGAGGGGGACATTCATTTTAAGCACCTCATGTACCAGAACAAATGCATTTAAATATATATTTAAAGTATCAAGGGAAATCAAGGGAAAATATACTTTTTCTGAACCCATGAAAGTCATCAGGTCTTTCAATTTTTATTACCACAGGGTGTGGCCTTCCTAGATAGTGATGGAGAAACTATGTATTGCTTCAAATATTTTTATCCATCCCTTTCATCATGGCATAGACCCAACTGACAATTTGTTAGCCAAGCTGGTCAACAGTCAAGTTTGCAAGTGGTGGGACAGACTAATTCATTGGGCTGCAGGGACTGAAACTGATCTTAGAAACCTTGACCAGCACTCTAGACTTCCTAAAATACCGCAATAAATACTGGTGTCTCAGCTATAAAATATCACATAATTGGAATGCCAACTCTTGTTGTAATTCATGCTATTGTCTTTCTGGTGCTTTCACTACCTGAGTTTTGTGTGTATATGATTTTACTATTTTAAGTAACTATCAATATAACTCTTTGTAAGTTTTTTTGGTAATAATTATGCTCTCCATAATAATGTATTCAGGGCAGGATTGTAACATACAATTTAACAAATTAGAATGGGGTGAGATGTGAAGAAAATAGATCAAATAACTGACTACAGCAAATTATCTGTGTAGCCAGCTAAATTTAAGAAGTTCTATTTTCCTTATGAACACCCTCAAAGAAAGAATACTTTTACCGGCAAAGATTTTTAGGCTTCAGTCTCCAAACCACCCTCCCAGCTCAATTTCATTCATTTCAAAGATAGTCTTTCAAGATACCTGTATTTCATTACATCTGCAATCATACTGAAAATCAATATCAAAAGAATTTGCCCTTCAGCTGGAGAGTGCATTCTGACAGGCTTGCTTATGCCTTATGACACTTAAGGTTGAGCCAGGGAACAGCTGTGTTGGCAGCTAAGAGTTTCAAATGAAATCCAATGAATGCTTTACTAGTGCAATTTCGCAGAGAAACAAAAGGCAAGTGAGCAAGTGAGAAACATAACTGAGAAAGAGTCATCTGCCAGGCATCTTGACACATCTTGCAGCTTCATCACACTAGAGCATGGATTCACTTTAAATCTGGTTTCTGGGGTTTGTAGTTTAGTGGGGCCCGGGACCTATATGGCTGAGCAATTTAAAGACCCCTCTCTAAACTACAAGTGCCAGAATTCTGCAGGAGGCAGAAAATGGATTTAAAGTGGACCCATGTGCTATCGTGATGAGGTCATTGGGTAGAGAAAACACACACACACACACACACACACACACATATATATATATATATATATACAGAAAACATACATCAAGATCTAAATTGTTATTGTGAGCTTTTAAACATCTCCTGGGATGATGATGATTTTCTTATTGGAACTAAATATTTATACAAATAAACTTTTAAAAAGTGCTATCTTTTGGGTGGGGGCTGTATAACTGAAATTGTCTGAAAAGCAATTTTCCTAGCAGTGGCTTGGTGCCATCCCTCCATACAGTATGACCCCCAGATGCATGGGGGATACATTCCCAAACTTACTGTGGAAAGAAAATTGAATCCAAGTGTGGATCCAGACAGGCCTTTATCCCAAGAGAATCCACATTTTGAAAATACAGATTTTTCCTGGGGGCCTGTCCACGCCTACCCCAGAAAGTGCATGCTTTCTGGGGTGGGTGTCCAACATCTGGAGCCCCCCCCCCCCCTCCCCACAAGCACCCAGACCCGTTAGGAAAGTAATGAAAACTTACCTGGCCTCCATTACAGGCTGCGAACAGCTCTCCTAGGGCATAGAAATGACGTGCCAGGAGAGCTGGGAGGGGAGCGATTTTCCTCCCTCCAACCCCCCCCCCCGGCTCTCAAATCATGTCTACATGCCGGGAGAGCTGGATGAAGCATGTAAGGGGTCTGGGGGCTTGGGGGAGGGGTGGGTATTCCCACAGTTTACCGGGCTTATTCAACCTGGTAAACTGTGGGAATACTTTCTGGACTGCAGTATTCTGCAGTCCAAAACCGGAAATAGTGAGTTTATCTCGTGCCTTCTAAGAAGGCATGGAATAAACCCATTATATAATTAATTTGCTACAAACCAGGGTTTTCCTGATTTGTAGCCAGGGTTTTCCTGGTTTGTAGCGAGGGTTTTCCTGGTTTGTAGCAAATTAATTCAGGACTGTGCAGAGTGTTGTCTGAACAGCCCCTCCTTTACTGCGGTAGATACCGCAATTAAGGTACTGACTGGATGGGACCCCATTGAAATGAATTACTTCTGTCAGAAGTTACCATAGAGTACATGTTTCTAGGAATTTGCTGGATCTTTCAGTCTAATTCTTTGGCAACATCTGTTAACTGACTCTTTTCTTGAGATAAACTTTCTCTTCAAGCACAAGAAAAAAATTATTCATTACATTTTTAAAGGCTGTGGCTATTCCATGTCACAGGCAGAGTTCCCTTTCCTAACCTTTTCAACTGATTGTGTTAAGGACCTAAACATGCAGATTTCTGCCTACAAAGGTTTTTCCCCACTGAGCTTTAGTCTCTTTCCAAGATTTAGGAGTGTACTTGCTGTTCAAAAAACATATTAGGAATTCCACAGGAGCCCATTGATTTATTCATGTATTTGTTACATTTACACCTCCCTTTCCTACAAGTACACAAGAGGGTATATACATTGTTCTCTCCTTCTTCCCTTTATTTTTATAACAACCACCCTCTGAAATAAATCACTTTAGCAGAGAGTGACTTTCCCAGGATTATCCATTCATGCCTCTGCAGGACTCAGCTTCTCAAGTTCCGGTTCATTGTGCCACATTGGCTGTGTATAGTGGTGGGACTAATTACATAGAGCCATACATAGATCCATACAAGGCTCTTCTGGGCTTCTGGAATGAGCTTCATGTATTCCAAGTAGATTGGAACATACTTAGTTCTAATCTTTTTTATACTGGTTTTAAACCACTTTATTGGATGTGTTGCAATAGCAGATTCCCAAATTAGTTTAGTATTTACACCTTATTTTATTTTTCTGGTTATTTAATATTTAATGTTTATTTTACTTAAGTGATATTTGTCTTTACTGTTCTCGCTTATCCAACATAAACAGGCCGGCAGAAAGTTGGATAAGCAAAAATGTTGGATAATAAGGAGGGATTTACAAAAAGCCTATCAAATTATATTATGATTTTACAATTAAGCACCAAAACATCATGTTTTACAACAAATCAACCAAAAAAAGCAGTTCAATATACAGTAACGTTCTGTGGTAATTACCACATTTACAAATTTAGCACCAAAACATCGCAATGCATTAAAACATCTGTGGATCCGGATGGGAGGCAGACTGCGTTGGACAATACAGAACATTGGATGAGTTAAGGTTGGATAAGCAAGACTCTGGTGTATGCATAACAGACCTACAGAAAGTAAAAGAAAACAGTCAGATGAACTCGTATCTGACATGAGAATGCAGAGAAGCATTAACAATCAATAACCCAAAATGAGCAACATTTCTTGTGTATAGCCTGATACCTTTTTGTAAGAGAGAGAAACATATCAATCTCTATGAGAATAAAAGCCCAAAGGGCAGAGGAGGAGTACAAGTCAAAGTTTGATGTAAAGTTTAATAGATCTGAACGGCTTCATAAAATACCATTTTCACTTGCAATCCTTGTTTCTATCTTTGTGACTGAGTGCTCAGCCTTTCTGTTCACCTGACTTCCTTGCATTTTGGGGTTAATGCTAATGTAAAGGAACATTTCAGTGGAAATGTTCTAAGGGGTTCAGCTTCCATTCGTGCAGTATATTAGATAAACTCACTCCTGTGAACATTTCGCTGTTAAATGACACACGGAATGCAATGAGGACATTTAGAAACTGGGACATTTATTTTGGTATATATAGGTTGGAAGAGTCACTATCATTACTCGGTAATTTTAATCTTCCATTGAATCACAGCTGTAAATTCAATTTTAAACCTTATAGCATCCTGCTTCTTGGCAGGGGGTTGGAATGGATGGCCCATGAGGTCTCTTCCAACTCCAGGATTATATGATTCTATGTTCTGTGCATCACCTAAAAGCATTCTTATTATTATGCCAGAGTAGGGACAGCCACATAGGGAGCATAACATGTGTGATGCACTATGTTTCCCAACACATGTTTCCTTGTGTGTTTTTTTAAAAAAACATTTAAAATAGTACAGCAGATATATAATGGTAGAAACCAATGTGCCTATATACCTAACTTCATGTGGGGAAAGAGGAGTCCCATACCAACTCTAAATCCAATGCTTCAGGAATCTCTTGGGATATTTTAAGGGATGAAAAAGAAAGGCGTGAACTTCAGCCATGACTACCCATTTCTTTAAAAGTAATTGTACTTTGTCTCTCCTTCAATCCTGTCAGTTAATCCCAATTAGAATAGACCCATTGAATCAATTGTTGTATCTTGAGCAAACACAAAGGTAGAATGGGTCTACTCTAGTGGAGACTAACAACAAAAAGATGCTACTATTTACTAGTTGATGCCAAATACTACTGTATATAAACTGCATACCAAAAAACTTTATTTATTTATTTATTATATTGTCAAACGCTTTCATGGCTGGAATCACTGGGTTGTTGTATGTTTTCCAGGATGTATGGCCATGTTCCAGAAGCATTTTCTCCTGACAATTTGCCTGCATCTATGATAGGCATCCTCAGAGGTTGTGAGGATGCAGGTGAAATGTCAGGAGAGAATGCTTCTGGAACATGGCCATACAGCCCAGAAAACACACAAGAACCTATTTATTTATTTGTTTGTTTGTTTATTGTATTTATATTGGCCCTTCTCACCCCAAAGGGGACTCGGAGTAGTATACAAAAAGGTACAATTCGATGCCGCATATACATACAATAAAATAAAAAATATATATTAAAACCAAAAAGTTTAAAAAGTTCAAAACATCTCAATTATAAAACCAATTTATTAAAACCATGCAATAAGAACATAGGAACATAAGAACATAAGAAGAGCCATGCTTACCTCAGCCCATCTAGTCCAGCATTCTGTAAAGTGGCCCACCAGTCTCACGGGGATCTCGATAGAAACCAAAAACCCTGACCTTAAAACCCACAACCAGTACCCGGGGAAATCCTGCCTACCTCAACCAACTCCGAGGTGGCATAGTCCAAAGGCATAGTCCAGGAGTCATTCCAGTTATAAATTGCACTATTCCATATTCACTTATTGTACTGAGAATTGCTATCCAAAGGCTTGGTCCCACATCCACATCTTCACTTTCTTTCTGAAGGTCAGGAGCAGGGCCGTAGCCAGGATTTTGATTGCTGAGTTTGGTTCGGGGGGCTGAGACTGGGTGGAAGAGGGTCTACCCTAGGTCCCAATAACCCCATTAATGTGGGATATAATGAGCATGGTGATCAGATCATGATATGAATAAACATAACAGTTTAAATAATGTACCAGTAAGGCCTTTTCGCGGACCACCCTGAGAAGGGGGGCTGAAGCAGGCTAGCCTGGTCAGGAGAGAGGGAGCTGATCTAATTTCACTGGGGCGGGAGTTCCATTTACTTTGATCGACAACTTCCCAAATCTAATATTATTCCTGTTATAAAAATGCCCTGGGGAATGGCAATATTAAAGTGATACCAAAGCAATATAATAGTATGCAGGCATTTTATATTAACTTGATTCTTTACCAGAGTTAAGGAAGAAATAATATCTTAGTATTTTAAAAGAAGCACTTCACATTAGTTCAAAGAGTCCATTTAGGAATCAATAACATGGTGCTCTCTTGATACCATATATACTGTGATTGAATGGTGAAAACAGCAGTGGTTCAAATGACAGTTACATACAAATGTGATTTTGCTCAGCTTTCCCTTAATTTAGAACCAAAGCTGTGGTCATTGCAGAAAAAAGCACCTTGCAGCTATCACCTATGATCATGTAATATTTCCAATTGAGAATGCTGTGACCAACCTGCAAGAAAGGTTTAGGGATCATATAACTCAAGCATTGAAATAGATGCACTGGCAGTGGCTACATTGTAGCTTCTGGACAGATTTCGGAAACATTGTATTTGGAGTATATCTCTTAAAATGCTACAGCTAGCAAGAAGGTGTACATAAGAACATAAGAACATAAGAAGAGCCATGCTGAATCGGACCTCAGCCCATCTAGTCCAGCATTCTGTATCACACAGTGGCCCACCAGTTGTACACGGGGATCTCGAGCTGAAGGGAGGGCAAAACCCTGACCTGCTCCCGACCCCCCACAACCAGTACCCAGCCCGAAAGACCAGTGTACAAAATGTATTATATTTTACGCTTGATTTATTTTATTTTATTTTATTGTGATGTTGCTTTATGTTTTTTTATGTTACTGTAGTGTAGTGTACTTCTGGGCTTGGCCTCATGTAAGCCGCCCCAAGTCCCCTTTGGGGAGATGGTGGCGGGGTATAAATAAAGATTATTATTATTATTATTATCTGCCAGAATCCCCTAGCTGGAGGTTGAACATTCAAAAACTAAGTGTTCTCTATATGTGGAGATTTTAAAAATGATAGTTTTAATTATTCATTACTTTAGAGCAGGGCTTCTAAACTTTTCTTCTCACTGTTTAAGAAGCAGTGCTTTAGAGTATCTTTTCTCCAAATGAGCTTTCTGGTATACTGAGATCTGGATCCTATCATTTATTATGTGTATGTTTATATTTATTTGTACCCCACTTTTTCCTCTCCAAAGGAAATTCAAAGTGCCTTATATTTCATCTCCATTAAATGAGTGAAGACTCAAAGTGCAGTACACTTGATCACAGTACTGCATGAAAACAAAAGTTCACATAAAATCTGATACTGGGCAAAAATGTGCTGCTACAGAACACTTTTCATCGCAGTGCTCCCTAAAAAAGAGACTTCCTTGTGGCACACTGATGTAGACTGCTCTAGCATTTATCCTCATTTTAAAATCTTAAAACAGTTAAGGAGGGATGAGCCACAGACATATATGTGGCTAAATGGATGCATGAAGGAAAGCAATTCCCATGAGAACTCTCCAACAATTCATTCACTAAAATCACTAATGACCGAGAGGTCATGAGTTCAAAGCCAGCCTGGGTCGGAATGAGCTTCCGGCCATTTGTCTAGCTTATGGTGACCTTTGCAGCCCGAAAGACAGTTACATCTGTCAAGTAGGAAATTTAGGTACTGCTTTTGTGGGGAGGCTAATTTAACTAATCTACAATGCCATAAAAATTCTCCAGCATGCAAAAGAATGAGGAAGTACTCAATTAGTGTCACAAGTGGATGATGAAACAACAGCTCCCCCAGTCTATATATGTTGTGTGTCTATGGCATTGAATGTTTGCCATGTATATATGCATTGTAATATGCCCTGAATCCCCTGCAGGATGAGAAGGGTAGAATATAAATGCTATAATAAATAAATAAATAAATAAATAAATAAATGGGGTTTGAATTTACAGTGGGCATCAACATGGCAGTCAAATGACCCCAAATGGAAATAGGGTTCAAGAGGGCAAACCTAAAAACACCAGGAGATGAGGAGGGCCAATGTCAGGAAATTTGCTTGTGTGCACTTTGTTGTATTTTCATCAGCACAATAGTGCTCATAAGCATTGGCAAAATGCTCATGAGGTGCAGCGCATCTGTGAGAGTGATTAAGAAAAAAAATCTAAAAGAAAACTTCAAGTAGATGTCCTGTACCTTTTTGGCCCCTTCAATCTGCATTAACCAAACTTTTCGGGATACCCTTTTGTGGACCATTTCCTGGGATTAATAGCTCCATGTGATGACTCTCCTTAAAGTACTGGGATTTTTAATCCCACTTCATTACTCTGGATTAAGTGGCTGTCTGGAAAGTCTCTAAGTGTTGGATAGGGATTTCAGGTGGCCAGGGTTCAATTCCCACTCAGCCATAAAAACCCACTGACCTTAGGCAAGTCATACTCTCTAAGTCTAACAGGAAAGCAATGGGAAGCCTTCTCTGAATGAATTTGGCCAAGTAAACCCGAGAATAAAACCAAAATTTGCTTAAAGGCACACAGCAAAAATAATAACAAGAGGTAAGGATTTGCTACTCCTCTTCCCTAACACACATACAAAAGCAAAGCCAATCCCTTACATTGCCAAACTTAGGAAAAGTCTGAAATAGTTCTCAGTGATTAGGCTTTCTGCTTTCGCTAGAAGTTCTCAAAGAATTCAGTCTTCAAGTATTATGAACTGATTCATGTGGCAGGTGGAACGGGTATGCATCAGATTTAGTGAAAGTTCACTTTTTGTGACATTGTTATTGACTCAAAAATCTAACAAAGTGGATTTTAAACTGCATGAATTAAGATAAAACATTTTAGAAATATGAACACTAAAAAAGTCCAAATTCAAATGCTAATCTTTGTGTTGAGTTTATCAAAGCCATGGAAAATACAAAAGGGGAAACAGGTATCACATGAAATGTGAAAAGGCATCGAGTAGAAATAGACTACATAAAGTCCTTATGATTTATCCTTATTGTTCACTCTCTGGTTTTATTTTCCTGCAAATTATTTATATTTTTTACAAGCTACCCAAGTTTTGTTAAGAAAAATAATGAAAGGTGGGATACAAATACAAAAATAAATAAATATGAGTATTTCAAATATATAAAGCTGTTTTTTCAGGGTTTATATCCTTTGCTGCCTGCTACAGCAAGCTGAATATTCCCTCAGGGATGGTAACATGGCTGCAAATCTTCTATACACAGAAATGTTCAGGTACCTGAGAATCACATATATCTATATTTCTATAGAAATGCATACTGTAATGCTTTTTGACTATCCATCTGTCTTGTGGAATCCCCTCAAAGGAGTTTCAATTCATAAGCATTGACTGGTTTTTCTTCTCTCAGCCAAGATTTCATATCTGGTTCTTGCTTTTATGATATCAGCTTGTTTGTCACAGCTGTAAGGTCAGACGAGGCTGTGTTTCATGCATCTGACAAAGGGGGCTCTAGCCCATGAAAGATTATGCCACAATAAACCCATTAATCTTCTATGGTCCCTCAAGACTTTGTAATGTCTGGTGAAACAGACTAACATGGAGTGGTATCACAGATCCTGATAGTATCACCAACAACATTAGAGGTGTTTTCATTTGCTCATCCTGTAATCTGATATATGCAGTTCTTTGTCAGCAATGCCCCCTTGGCATTCTACATAAACGGAGCAGCATAAACACCAAAGGATAAAAGGGATAGGGAGTTAATTAATCATTAATTTTCTTCTAAAGGAAATAACAAGTAGTTTTAGCATTTTTTCTATTGTGGAAATGCTGTTCTGTGTTTGTTTGTTTGTTTGTTTGTTTGTTTATTTATGGCATTTGTAGTCCACCTGTCTTAGCCTTACAATGACTCAAGGCGGCTTACAGAGTTGACAGAGTTTGATGCCATACAGTACATTCATAAAAATACAGTTAAAAATATTTGACCTAATATTATAAAAACATATAAAACAATTAAAAACATATAATTACCAGTATTGTCCAGTTAAAATCATTATCCAGCAGCAGCATCTAGCCATTCCGTGTTCATTCTTCCTATTTCATAATTATTTATTCCACTGCATTTCCATATGCTTGTTCAAAAAGCCAAGTTTTTACTCTTTTCCTGAAGGTTAGCGGGGGCAATCTAATATCCCTAGGGAGGGAGTTCCACAGCCAAGGGGTCACCACTAAGAAGGCCCTGTCTCTCACTCCTGCCAGCCGTGCTTGTGAGGAAGGTAGGATCGGGAGCAGGTCCTCCCCAGATGATCTTAAGTTCCTAGATAGTTAAGGAAAAATACGTCTTTAGGTCTTTAAGCTAAAGCCTGCACTTTGAATTGTGCCCAGTAACAAAGTGGCAGCCAGTGGAGTTGGTGCAGCTGAGGAGTTGTATGCTGTCTGAGCGCGGTTCCCATTAGTAACCTGGCTGCTGCCCATTGGACCATTTGAAGCTTCCGAACAGTCTTCAATGGCAACCCCACGTAGAACACGTTGCAGTAATCTATATGGGATGTAACCAGAGCATGGACTACAGTGGCCAAGTCAGAATTCCCATGGTATGGGTGCAGCTGGCACACAAGCTTTAACATAGGAATTTTGTGCAGAATAAGGAGCCTGTCACTCCATGCTCCACATCGTGCAACTTACTTAGACCCCATCACATTCCCCTCATTGTGCTGAAAGTAACACGGAAAGCCTTTTGTGTTGTGACAGCAGCATATGGCATTTCCTTTCCCTTTTCCTGATGGAGCCCGGCTGGAAGTATGTGTGCATCATGTAATGGGCTCTTTCGGGAAATGGGAGAGCAAGCGGCCTATCATGGGGAAAGAAGTCTGTCTAATGAGGTACTAAGTCCCAAACTACAAAGGTTCTCAGCATTATAGGATTCTTTTTCACTCTTTACTAAATAAATAGTTTTTTTTTTCATTTTTCAGCATTTTTTATTATTCCTTTCCTCCTGAAAATAGACACAAATTAGGCATTACAGATGGGATTATATGAGAACCAACTACAAAACATTTAAAATCCCTGCTCAGACATAGAAAACTATTAGATGGCCTTTGGCAAAGTCACACTCTCTCATCCTCTGAGGAAGGCCATCATAACATTCCTGTGAACAAATCTTGGGAAGAAAACCTTGTGATAGGTTCATCATAGGGTTGCCATAAGTCACAAACCACTAGAAGTCTCACAACAATGACAGGGTCCTCCATCTCTAAGTGAAATGATTGATATATATTTTGCAGGTCAAAGTTATCTCAGATATTTCTAGTCATGGAAGGAATGAAGTTGCAACCTAGAAAATAGTGTCATTAAATGCTACTCAGAAAAAGTAATGTTAAATTGTTAAGTATGGACATTATCACACGGCAGTATTAAGAGGCATTGTTAAGTTAAGTGAGAAATCAGGAGGTGATCAAACCTTCCAATCCCTCCTCGCTCATGTTCATTTCAGTGGTTCCCTGTGGTCTCCCGGTATCTTCCTCATAACACATAGGCAAAAGGTCCCCACCCCAAGCTTTTTTTCTTCATGCAAATCCACCAGAATCCCTTTCAAGGAGGTGCAATAGTTCTGCATCTATCCCCATTGGACCCTTGAGACAAGGATGCTGCTTTAAGCCATTGTTTTTCATGGGATCCACTTGTTCTCCATCTAAACCCACTGGAACCCTGAGACAGGGATGCTGCTTTAAACCATTGCTTTCCATGGGATCCAGTTGTTTTGCACCTAAGCGCACTGTACCCTTGAGACAGGAGTGCTGCTTTAATCCATTGCTTTCCATGGGATCCCAGTGTTCTGCATCTAAACCTATTGGACTCTTGAAACAGGGATGCTGTTTTAAACCACTTATTTCCATAGGAAGTAATAATCATGCATTTCTGTAAACAGGGATGACAGCTCCCTGCTAAGTACAATATTATAGTTGGAACAAACAAGCAAAGGAAAACTGCCTG
Source organism: Anolis apletophallus (assembly GCA_030556195.1). NCBI lineage: Eukaryota > Metazoa > Chordata > Lepidosauria > Squamata > Anolidae > Anolis > Anolis apletophallus. Next base: position 36,257,212 of record JARBWK010000008.1, on the reverse strand, counting down.
TTCTTTGTTCTACAATGTCTCTATTATGCTATCTCTGTCATTAATTTTTTTTAAAAAAAGAAATTTGCGAAGGGAAGGTCTTACTATACACTTATTATACCCATCAGAACGCCCCTTTTCATGATGGCGAGCTCCTAAAAGAAACAGAGACTGTCACTGACCCTATCACATGTTATTCCAAACCAAAAAAATGGGTCCTTAGTGCTATTATGGCTAAATTCATGAATTTTCCCCATGATTACAAATGTGCCCAATTTCACAATTGTTCTGTAGTTCTGTGGTGCCCGGGGGAGGTCAGCTTATAATCAGAAGTCATCTGATGGCAGCCGTGACTCCCAGCAAATGTATGGTGGCTGTCCATAAAATGGGGAGGGAGCTGTAAGATGGTATGAAATTGGCTGTCTTCTCTGATCAAAACAGCCAAGCAAACAAAAAACAGCCTTCTGCAATCGCCTTCCAGCTACACCATTAATGTTTGAATGCCCTTGCAATCATTCTGACTCCTTCAACCATCCACATCCTCTCCCTCCATATCTTCTTCATCTCTATATCTTATCACTTCTGTGTCCTACAAAGCATATGAAATAAATGGTAATCTTTCACAGATTAGTTTGAAATCTTTAGGTCCCCTTTGTATACAAACTGGTTAAACAGAATGATCTGCAGAAGACATGAATGGTATCAGGGACCAAGTGCTCATAGGTAATGAGAATGTATTTTAAAAGTAAGAGCTCAGTAGGAAGCTATACTTATAGATTTTTTTTCTGTCACTTCAAAGGCCAGAAAAAAAGAAAAGCACTCCGGCTCAGTGAGGAATCTCATGCAGCAGACAACAGCTGTCACCAAGGTGATCAGTATTTTGGGCCATGAAGGCAACTTTTGCTTGTTGGCTTCCAATAAAACAGTTACAGGAATGAGCACAATTGCACTCACAGGACCAAAAGGAAGGAGGCAGGTAAGTGTCACTGACATGGGAAAATGGAGTATCACTGCCACTCATGTTTACTGACAGGAGGTCAAAGTTTTGCCACCTCTCAAATTCCTATAATGTTCATTCAGCCAGAATGATTGGAGTCAACAAAAACCAGTTGCCATAATACATTTCCTTCAACCCTTTAAAAGAGAATAGAGAGTACAGTTTTTTTTTAATTTTTCCAATACAATCATAATACAGTCATCACTCCACATTTGCGTGTTTGATTTTTGTGGATTTGATTATTCACCAATTTGACCAAATGTTCTCTCTAGAAAGCTCTAAGTCCTTCGGTGTGATGATCAACTTCTGCTGGAGATTGCTGGAAACTGATGATAGAGCTATGCTGGAAGACATAGAGGGTACTAGAGAAAGCACCTCTCTAGGAATCTTTGAATCCTCCAGTTTGTGTCTATGGTCAACATATGACTCAATTGTAAGTTGGATGTTTGTAACTCATGGAGTGCCTGTAGATTAAAATACAGATAAGGATAAAAAAATAACATTAAGTTATACTCGTACAGGCACTTGGTTAAATTGCAGTGCTCTCTGGACCATCTTCCAAAAAATCGGGTGCCCTAACAAATTTGTGAACATACTGTGTGATGACATGATGGCAATAGTCTTGGACAGCAATGGCTTCCAAAGTGATCCATTTAAGGTGGAATCAGGTGTAAAACAGGGATGTTTTATTGCCCCAACTTTATTTTCCATCTTTATCGCTATGATATTTCACCTTGTTGATGGCAAGCTTTCCACTAGAGTGGAAATCATCTATCGCACAGATGCAAGCTATTTAACCTCATCCAACTGAAAGCCAAAACCAAGGTTACAACAACATCTATTATAGAACTCCAGTATGCTGATGACAACGTCATCTGTGCACATTCAGAAGAAGACCTACAAGCCACTCTAAACACTTTCGCAGAAGCATACGAGAAGCTCAGCCTGTCATTGAACATTGAGAAAATCAAAGTACTCTTTCAGCAGTCACCAGCCAATCCCTCTCCAATGTCAGAAATACAGTTTAATGGTGGACTTCCGGTTTGGGGCTGGAAGGTGGTGGACGCCGCAAGGCAGAGCTCCGGTGAGCTACAAACTCTGCAGAAGATTGGGGGGTAAAAACGGCAACCCCGGTTATTCCTCGAAGTAAGGAGGGTAACCCTAGCCAGGGTGGTGAGGGTCGAAAGGTGGCCAAGTTTCTCTTCACCCGAAAGAGCAGAAGAAATCTCACCGAAGGCCTACCCACCCCCTGTGCATGGGATCGGCAGCAGCTTTGAGGTTCTCGCATCCTTAGGGAGAGAGACCACAACACCACCCCGCCCAAGACTCCCTTGGAAAGAAAGAAGACCAAGAAGGTGAAAGAAGGCTTTTTGTTTTTATTATCCAAAGGGATCTCCATTTAATGAAAATCTATTCTTCTTGGTGGGGCTCAGAAGAAACGGGCTCTTGCCCTTTAAGGAAAGCTACATAAGAGCCGGGCGAAAGGGCGAAAGGGCGAAAGGACGGAGCTTAAAATCTCACCAGCTGAGAAGAATGAAGGCGATCTGAGACCCAGAAAGACGGGTATAGAGAAACACAGGTGCGGCTTGACTTGAAAGGTGAGGAGTGAGAAAGATCGGTGGGGGAGCTGAGGCGCGGAAGCAAAACGAAAGCAAAGCGGCGTAGGGCTGATACGGCGGCGAAGCATATGCAAGCAAGCAAAACAAACCGCGCCAGGAAGCTTGTCCCAATAGCAGAGACGTCATTTGAACGTCACTTGAACATAGAGATAGGAAAGCCAGGGAAAACACCAAAGTGATAATTCAAGCAAGAGAAGTGGAAAGCGTATCCTGGAAGAAAAAGAGTTAGGAAAGAGTAGACTATCTTTATAGAAGGTGACAAACGGATAAATAAAACTGCTAATAGGGAGATTGAATGAAATAATAGAGAAGAAGGAGGACACTTTAAGCGAGCCAAATCCCTAGCATGATGGGCACTAGAAGAAATCCAGATAAGGATACAAGAAACAATAATGGGAGAAGGAACTCAGCAGCAGCAGAAGAGCCTCAGATTAGAGACCAACTGAAGGATCTGATATACGAAATGAGAAGGCTAACAGAAATCGTGGAGAAAGGTGCCGAAGAGAGGAAACTTATTCGAGAAGGACTGGGTGATATGAGAAAAGATATGAAAGATATGAAAAAGGACATGGGAACAGTGAGGAAGGAAGTCATAGCCCTATATGATAAAGTGGATATGATGCAAAGAAATGAAGAGGAATTAAGAGGCAAAATAGATCGAGAACATGAGAAAGTAAAAGAACTGGAAAAAACATTCTCAGACCTAGAAAGAAAAAATATACACCTAGATTTCTTCCAAAAGGATTATCAACTGAGGCTGAGAGGTGTGCCGGAACAGGGAAAGGAAAGCCAGGAGGATGTATGGAAGATCGCCGTGGAGATGGCAACTACAATCCTGCAGAGGGAGCCCTCCCAATTAGAAGAAAAAATAGATAAAGCTTTTAGAGTACACACAGCCTTCTCAAGGAAAAATAAATCAGAACGGGACATTCTGATACAATGCAATTCAACGAAAATTAGAGAAGAAATTCTAAAAAAGCAAAATGATACACCATATAAAATAAATAATAAGAAGATAATAATTCTCAGGGAAATTCCAACATCCATATTAGAAAACAGAAAAAAATATTACTTCCTGACGGATATCTTGAAACAAAGAAATATACGATTTAAATGGGAGAAAATAGAAGGCCTCCAAGTCACATGGAAATATGAGAAATTCTGGTTAACCTCACAAGAAAAAGCGGAGGATTTTCTTAAGAAACACCTCAGTAAAGGCAAGAGCAATCCCAGACAAATGTCGCTCAGAACTTTCACAAGACAATCTCCCAAAGGAAAAAACACAAAATCCTCAAACAAAACCTCAGGGAGGCCTAATGAGGAAGAAAGAGAGAAAGAATCAAGAACCCGCACAGGGGAAAGAGATGCAGAAGCTTGTGCAGACTTAGGTGAATCGGACTTGGACCAGGATAGAGATGAAGACGGGGAACTCAGCTCCCAGGAAGGCGAGAGCCCGGGAGAGGAGGAAGAACAATAACCTTAATGGAGGTAAAATGCTTTTCTCTAAATATAAATGGATTGAATTTACCGGAGAAAAGAAAACAGGCCTTTCATTATCTAAAAAAACAAAAGGCGTCCATCTACGCACTCCAAGAAACCCATATTAAAACGTCCAAAATAGGACTAATTGAGAATAAAGCTATGGGAAGCTTATTCTCATCCGCCATTGAAAAAAAACAGAGGGGGGTAGCCCTCTATATTAAACCCGAACTTGATCCAAAAATGGAATTCAAAGACAATAAGGGAAGGGCTATTGCGGCTTCAATTTGGGTTAAGGGAAAAAAGATTTTGGTTATTAATATATATGCACCCAATGGGGCCAAAGTAACTTTTTTTGAAATGTTAAGGAAAAAAATTTTGGATGTAGAATGTGAAGGATGTATAATGATGGGTGATTTTAATGGAATAGTAGATGGGAACCTGGACAAAAATTACAACAATCCGAAAAACAAGACTGTAGCTAGCAAACTCCCAAAGGTGTTTTTTGAATGTGTTCAGAATTTTGATTTAAGAGATGTGTGGCGCTCTCGAAACGAAAAGGTTAAAGATTTTACGTTTTTCTCTGGTCGGAGAAAGACTTGGACCAGAATTGATATGATTTGGGTTTCTAAGAATATGTTAAACAACTGTGACAAAGTAAAAATTCATACCAGACAGATAGCAGACCACGCTGCTGTTGAGACTACTTTAAAATTTGGATCAAAACAATTCTTTTGGAGATTAGATGACTGGCTACTTAAATCTGAATCCCAAATTCAAAAAATAAAAAACTCTTAAAAGATTACTTTGATATAAATGATCAATGTGAGACAGACATTACTAGTATCTGGGACGCAGGAAAAGTGGTGATGCGGGGGAATTTTATCGCCCAGCGACACCATCTTAACAAAGAAAGGAATGCCGAACTGCAGGCCTTAAACTCAGAATTAGATAGGCTCGAAAAACAGCTGAAAAGAACTCCAAATAATTCAAAAGTAGAAAACGAACTACGATTAACCAAAAAACAAATTAGCATACTGTCATTGGATCAAATAGAAAAAAAGATGAAATTTTTAAAACAAAAAAAAATTGAAAACGCAAATAAGCCCGGAAAGTGGCTAGCGCTCCAATTTAGGAGACGAAAACAAAACAATATAGTTAATAAAATAAAAGTGGGAGAAAAAGAAATCACCCAGGATAGGGAAATTTTGGAGGAGTTTAGAAATTTTTATAAAGACCTGTATAAAGCCAGCCCACCAAATAATGAAAATACTCAAAAATATATTAATATGTTAAAACTAGACAAAATTCAAGAAAAAGATAGAGAACTTTTAAATAATCCAATTACAGAGAAAGAAATCGAGCAGGCAATTAAACAACTAAAGACGGGAAAGGCCCCGGGACCGGATGGCCTCACGGACCAGTACTATAAAAAATTCAAGGATGAATTGACCCCCTACCTAAAAAGAGTGATGAATAATGCACTCACAACGGGAAATCTTCCTAATACATGGGGGTGCAAATATAATAATTTTCCCGAAAGAAGGGAAAGACACGGAAAAGGTGGAAAATTATAGGCCCATATCTCTCTTAAATCAGGACTACAAATTGTTTACAAATATACTGGCCTCAAGGTTCAAAATATTCCTAAATAAGTGGATTGGCAGGAACCAAACTGGGTTCCTGCCAAGACGACACATGAAAAATAACATCAGAAGTATTATCAATTTGATAGAGGTCCTCGATAAAAGAATAGATAAAAAAGTCGCCTTCATCTTCCTTGATGCAGAGAAGGCTTTTGACCGTCTAAATTGGGAAGCCATTGATATCCTATTAAGGGAAATAGACATGGGAGCCCAGTTTCAAACAGCCATGAAAGGCATCTACCAACAGCAATTCGCCAATGTGATTGTTAATGTAATAAAATCTGACCCATTTGAAATTAAGAGAGGGACCAGACAGGGGTGCCCCCTGTCACCCCTTATATTTAATTTTGTTTTGGAACTACTTCTCAAAAACATTGCCAATGATAAGGATCTTACAGGTTGGAAGATTGGGAAAGAAAACCATAAGGCCTTTGCATTTGCAGACGACCTGGTGTGCGTTATTGAAAACTCCTTAATAAATATAGAATCTTGGTTGAGAAAAATAAATGAGTTTGGGGAAATTTCTGGCTTTAAATTGAACAAGGAAAAATCAAAAATCATAACAAAAAATATAGGGGCTGATGAACAAAAATTGATTGAAAATAAGTCAGGCATGGAGATTGTTAAGAAATTTAAGTATTTAGGTATTATTATAACAAACAACAATGGCCAACTGATAAAAAATAATTACGAGAGCCTCTGGAAAGAAGTAAAGAATGATTTAATAAAGTGGAGAAATTTTAAGTTATCGTTATTGGGCAGGATCTCAACCGTTAAAATGAAGGTTTTCCCACGTATTAATTTTCTTTTCCAAATGCTACCAGTTCTAAAAAAACTACCAAATTCTGAAGAAGTGGCAAGCAGATCTAGCTAAATTCATTTGGCTAGGTAAGAAACCCAGGATTAAACAGAAATATTTACAAGACAGGACAGATCAGGGGGGTTTTGGACTGCCAAACCTGACTAAATATTATGAGGCAAACTGTCTAGAAGGCATGAAAAACTGGGCCTTACTTAATAATAGGGAAATGCTAAATTTGGAAGGGCTAAACAACAAGTTTGGGTTGCACGGCTATTTAATGTATAATAAAATTTCACAAGACTCAAATTTCAAAAATCATATTATTAGGTCAGCCTCTCTGAATGTATGGACGAAATTTTAAAAAATAGTATACCCAAGGATACCGCTCTGGATTTCTCCTATGGAGGCCTTCTAGATTAAAAGGTTTGAGGATAACTGGCCAACTTATGCAGATCTACTAAAGAAAGAAGGGCAGACTTTCTCATTAAAAAGGCAAGAAGAACTAACTAAATGGAATTTGAACTGGTTTCAGTATAACCAAATTAAAAGAAGGTATGAGGAAGATAAAAAACTAGGCTGGATGATACAATCACCAATGGGAGAGAAAATTTGGCTAAATACAGAGAGAAAAGTGGTTAGTAAAATTTATAATTTTCTTTTGCAAGTAGCCCAGGAGAAAGAACCTAACAAGGATTATATGAAAAAATGGGCCGCAAACTTGGGCTTTAATATATCAAGAGAGGACTGGGAGAATGTTTGGAGGATAAAACAGAAATATAATTACGCATACTGTTTAAAAGAAAATATTTATAAGATGATGTATAGGTGGTACATCACACCGCAACAACTTGCTAAAATAAACAAAAACATTGGTGATGCATGTTGGAAGTGCCAAGAAGAAACTGGGACTTTCTACCATCAATGGTGGACATGTAAATCCGCCAAGCTCTTCTGGAACATGATCCATAAAAATGTGTGTGGTATCCTCCAAACCGAATGGGGAAAAAAACCTGAACTCTACTTATTAAATATATCGGGACAAATGAATAGTAAAGCAAAAGATAAATTGCTTACATATCTTATTATTGCAGCCAGAATTACGTATGCCAAAGTATGGAAAGCCACCGAAACACCAAAAGAAGAAGACTGGATCTTAAAAGTACTTGAAATCGCAGAAATGGATAAACTCACCTGCTGGCTCAGATATAATTCCAACAGCCAATATGAAGAGACGTGGATGCCCTTTGTGAAGTTTGTCAAGGAGAGAACCAATATAAACCTGAAAGGCTATAGACTGTAAATCAAGAACGTCTTTCCCACCAAGGAGAAAATACCTAATTATTTTCATGGATTATAAGAGATGTGAAGTCAACATTTTCTTTTCCTTTCCACTTAAACTGCTTCTGTAAAACTCTATACTATTTTTCACTTTTCCCTCCCTTTAACTCTTTCCTCCCCTCCTCGATTCCATTGTCCCGATTGTACCCTATCCCACCCCCTCCCCAGCCCTCTGCCTATTCTTTCCTTTTTTCCAATTGCCTTTAGCTTCCTCAGCCCCCCCTCTGTCCCTTTCTGTCCTTACCTTTTACTTCCACAAATGTTTGTACTTTGTGGTTTTATCTTATATGTCTTTTTCTTTTGTGTGATGTATGTTTTGTATAAAAACTATTTTAAAAAAAAGAAATACAGTTTAATGGTGTAACATTAGAAAATGTTGATCATTTCCACTATCTTCGCAGCCACTTCCCCACAAAAGTCAACATTGACACTGAAATTCAACACCGCATGAGCTCTGCAAGTGCAGCATTTTTCCAAATGAAGCAGAGGGTGTTTGAGGACCGGGACAAGGTGCTTGTTTATAAAGCTATTGTCCTCCCAACCCTGCTATATACCTGCAAGACGTGGACAGTCTACAGACATCACATGCAACTTCTGGAATGATTCCATCAGTGCTGCCTCCGAAAAATCCTGCAAATCTCTTGGGAAAACAAGCTGGCAAATGTCAGCATGCTGGAAGAAGTAGACCACCAGCACTGAAGCGATGGTCCTCCGCCATCAACTTTGTTGGACTGGCCACATTGTCCAGATGCCCGGTCACTGTCTCCCAAAGCAGCTGCTCTATTCTAAACTCAAGAATGGAAAACGCAATGTTGGAGGACAGGAAAAGAGATTTAAAGATGGGATCAAAGCCAACTTTTAAAACTCTGGCATAAACACTGAGAACTGGGAAGCCCTGGCCCTTGAGCACTCCAGTTGGAGGTTAGCTGTGAGCAGCAGTGCTGTAGAATTTGAAGAGGCATGAATAGAGGGTGAAAGAGAGAAATGTGCCAAGAGGAAGGCATGTCCAGCCAACCCCGACCGGGACAACCTTCCACCTGGAAAGCCTCACTGCAGGAGAAAATGCAGATCAAGAAAAGGGCTCCACAATTACCTATGGACCCACCACCAGTATACCGACCTTGGAGGACCATCATCCTCAGACTACGAGGGATCACCAAAGTAAAGTAAGGACTTAGTTAAAGCAAAACAGAGTCTTCCATAGGTTTGGAAGGATTCATATCTTAACAATTATTCCACTGCCTATCTTTTATTTGAAGATACTACTTTCACTGTATGTTTTTATGCCATTATAATGGATTTAACATGTGGGTGTGTTGATAAGAATGTGTGTGGGTATGTGTGTTTGAGACTGACAAAACATTGTGCAAGCAAAAAAGAGGAGGAAGCGGGGAGGAGGAGGGGGAAGTTGTTTCATTGCGATTATGAATATGCTCATATTCATGTACAGTATTACCTTATAATGTCTTATACTGAAACAAACTATTGGTCCTAGTCTTGTTGAGAGTACAAATAGACAAGATGTAGCCCTACACATGTTGTCAAACTGTAACCACCTGATAAGCTGTTGAAAGTTGCAGTCAAATGACAGTTGAAGGGGCACATTTTATCCCATTACATCTACTGGAACTAAAAGAATTTCATGAAGACAGTCAGGAACCAAAGCACATTGAATATGGGTTATCAGGCTCATGTAGACAAGCCTATTCAGATGTTAGGGGTTGACTTTATACCAACCAAGCAGTCTGTCACAAGGTCTAGCAAAGGTATGCTCCAAACCTGAAGGCACAACAGTATATTGCTCTTAGGTAAGTCTTTTCACCTTAATACTTCATGCATACTAAAGATACAGGACAACCAAATAATTCCCCCCTATATGGTCAGACTCGTACATTCTGCAGATCAAAGTGTTATTTGTTGTTTATTTGTTCAGTCACTTCCGACTCTTCGTGACCTCATGGACCAGCCCACGCTAGAGCTCCCTGTCAGTGATCACCACCCCAGCTCTTTCAGAGTCAAGCCAGTCACTTCAAGGATACCATCCTTCCACCTTGCTTTTGGTCAGCCCCTCTTCCTTTTTCCTTCCATTTTCCCCAGCATAATTGTCTTCTCTAAGCTTTCCTGTCGTCTCATTATATGGCCAAAGTACTTCATCTTTGCCTCTACTATCCTTCCATCCAATGAACAGTCAGACTTTATTTCCTGAAGTATGGACTTGTTGGATCTTCTTGTGGTCCAAGGCACTCTTAGAACTTTCCTCCAACACCACAGTTCAAAAGCATCTCTCTTCCTTCACTCAGCCTTCCCTAAAGCCCAGCTCTCACATCCGTAGGTTACTAAGGGGAATACCATTGCTTTAACTATGCGGATCTTCATTGCCAGTGTGCAAAGTGTTATAGGGACCATAAAAAGTAACTATTTCTCCTTCGTGTGGTCTGTGAAATGCACACAGTGGGTTTACTCCCGCGCAAGCGTAGAATCTCGGACATACTAGCTAAAATCAAAGATTTACATATGCCCCTCCCACTCCCCGTCCTCCCTCATCCCCCACTGTAGCTACCTAGTCAGTCCTTTTTCCGCCTTGACAGCGAAAGGATCTCCGACTACTAGCTCCTGTTAGAAGTCCACGGATTGCCTCGACTATCAGATAAGGATAGTAAAATGTCTTCTTTATCTTTTAAAAGGTGCTCTGATTGCGGAGCAACCTTGCCCCAAGAGGATCGACATCTTAAATGTCTCCTCTTCTTGGGTGATACCCACATTCCCCAGTCCTGCAAAATATGCAGGACTTTTTCCGTTAGAACCCTGAAGAACAGGGATTCTAAACTGAAGGCCTCCCTTTTTGAAAAGGCCTTGTTCTCCTCAGAGACTGCGCTCCCTCGTTCTGCGAGTCAGCCCTCTCTGTTGCCAGGGACTGGAAATACCAGCCCTGTAAGTGCTTTGTCTGATGGTGCCATCCGTGAGTTGGCCTCTGGTTCGCCCATCGAGCCACTCCGGAAAAAGAAGCAAAAAACTGAAAAGCCTAAAGCTGCCAAGAATGGCAAGCAAAAGGGAAAGGCTAAGGAGCCTCTGGGAAAACTGGTTGGACTGCGGCCCTCCAGTCCCTTGGAAATGGCTCAGAATACAGGGCAACTGGTTGGTCTGCAGCCCTCCAGCCCCTTGAAAATGGCACAGAACTTGGCGAGGCAACTGGCTGGCCCTGCGCCCCCCAGCCCTCCTATGATTTTGTCTGAAGCTGACACACTGCAGCTTCTTAATGGAAACAGCACTCATTTTTTAGGTGAAGAGATTTCCCCCCAACTCCTTCCCAGCCTGCTGCTCTCCCCAGGTCCCGAGCCTGGCCTTCCTTCTCCTCAAGTTTCCTCCCCTCAGCCTTCGGTATCCGAGCCTAGCCACGTGGAGGCTTGCTCCACACGGCCCTTAACTTCCCTGCAGGTCGCTGCTGCTGCCTTCCCGCCACCGCGCGCTCGCGCGCCTCGCTCCTTTGCTTCTCCCTCGGTTACCGAGCAGCGCCACGTGGAGCAGAGTCCCACGTGGCCTGCTCTCTCCTCACTCAATTTTGCAGCTGCAGCCTCTCCTCCTCCTCCTGAAGACGTGCGAGTGCCTCTTCAGCACCGCGCAGCTGCGGGGCGCCCTCCTGCTGACTGGGGAATTCATTTGGAAGAATTCTCCCATCCCCGGTCTCGGAGCCCTCTGAGGGAGGGCTTCGGTGACCGGGCTGCCTTCTGGGGTTCTCCC